>CM032636.1:8166307-8430348 GCA_019097785.1 Fraxinus excelsior
CTCTAATCATAAGTATTGGGTTCAAGTTCATCAAAAAATATTGGGCTCAAGTTCAGCAAACAAAACTTCACAATCTCCATCTTGCTGAATTTGAGGCCATTCTTAATGGATTCAAACAAAAACTAACTTCATCTACTCTTATTACCTGTAAAAACACAAAGTTAGAAAAAGCTTGAAGATTCAACAATCGTAAAGAATCAAGAAATTTACTACTAGGAATTATCTTTGTACCTGCATCAATAGGATTTACTTTGATGGGAATTTTAACCAATTTATATCACCTTTTCAACTATATCTGTAATGAAATGAAACTTAACATATATGTGTTTAGTTCTATCATGAAAAACATGACTTCTACTTAAGAAAATAGCACTTTGGTTATCAAAACATAGCTCCACCTGATTTTCTACAAGTTGCAATTCATTTAATAATCCCATCAGCCACAGCCTTCTTTCACGGCCTCAGTGACAGCAATATATTCAGCCTCTGTGGAAGATAAGGCAACAAGTTTATGAAGTTGTGACTTTCAACTAATGCAAGTATTATTTATCACATAAAAATATGCAGAGGTGAATTTTCTGTTATCAGTGTTCCCAGCAAAGTCTGAATCTACATAACCTTTCAATTTAAGGCCAGTTTTATCAATTTTAAACATGAGTCCTAGGTTCTGAGTTCCTTTCAAATATCTGATCATGTATTTCATACTTTCCCAATGAAGCTCACCTGGGTTGCTCATAAATCTACTTTGGACATTCACAGCAAAAGCAATATCAGGCCATGAACACACCATAGCATACATGATAGACCCAACGGTATTGGCATATGGTACATTTAACATTCTTTTCTTTTCATCTTCAGCTTTAGGAGAATGATCAACAAAAAATTTCACATTTCCAGACAAAGGCAAACTAATAGGTTTTGCATCATGTAGAGAAAATCTTTTAACCACTTTTTCAATGTAAGCATTATAAGTTAAAAACAGTATACCACTAAGTATGTCCCTTTTTATTTCCATATCAAGTATCTTCCTAGTAGGTCCTAAATCTTTCATATCAAACTCAAGTTTCAAATTTTCATTTATAGCGCTTACATCAGCAAAATTATGATCAGCTAGTAGCATATCATCAACATACAATGGCAAATACAAATATTCAAAATTTCCATCATTTTTGAAATAAAAACATGGATCAAAATCAGATCTTCTGAACTTCAAACCTTGTATAAAAGAATCAAACATTTTGTACCATGCCTTGGAGCCTTTTTTAGGTCATACAAGGACTTATTCAAAAGACACACTAAGTGTTCCTTTTCTTTAACTTGGAAGCCTTTTGGTTGTGCCATATATATGGTTTCATTTAAATAACCATATAAAAAAACTATTTTCACATCAAGTTACTCTAGTTCTAAATCAAATAGGGTGACAAAGGCAAGTACAATTCTAATGGAAGTATACTTCACAACAGGTGAAAAAAAATCTCAATGTAGTCTATGCCCTTCCTTTGTGTAAACCCATTAGCTACAAGTCTAGCCTTGTATCTCACATCATTTGATTTATAATCTCCTTCTTTAATCTTGTAAACCCACTTACAATCAATTAGTTTACAATCTTTGGGTCTTTCAACTAAGTTCCAGGTTTTATTCTTGTATAGAGAACTCATCTCTTCCTTCATGGCTTCAATCCACTTAACTAATTCTTTAGAGGCAACAACCTCTTCATAAGATTTAAGCTCTGGATCAAAAGAATCAGACTCTATCCGAGCACACACATAGTTAGCAGGTTGATACTTAGAAGGAGCTCTAATTTGTCTCCTTTCTCTATCTCTAGTCAGTTGATAGTCTTGCAGATCATGAGCAGGCTCAGTTACTTGATTACTATCAGGATTTTCATCATCGGTGATTAACTGAAGTTCAGTCCGAGGTGTCTCCACCTCAATTTGAGTCTGCACATAGCCATCTTGATTACTATCAATTTCAGTGTTGACAAAATACTTTTCAGTGATTCTATCTACTGATCTATCACTAAGACATGGAAAATCATCTTCACTAAAAACAACAAATCTTCTTATAATCACCTTATATCCCCTAAGGTCTTTAAACTAAAGTCAATAGCCTTTTATACCTTCACCATTACCTAAGAAAACACATTTATGTAACTTGGGATCAAGTTTAGACTCTGTTTGATAAAGATAGGCTGCACATCCAAAGGTTTTTAAACGGGAATAGTCAAGAACAATAGGTACTTTATAGTCTAAAGAACTAGTGGGCATTTATTAATCAAATAGCAGGCGGTTTTTACTGTCTCTCCCAAATTATTTTTTAGCGAACCTGAACTAATCAGCATGCATCTAGTTCTTTCAATGATAGTTCTGTTCATCCTCTCAGCAATCCCATTCTGCTAAAGGGTACAAGTCACCCTTTTGTGTCTTAAAATATCTTGACTACTGCAGTACCGATCAAATTCAGTATTGCAAAATTCTAACCCATTTTCAATCCTCAGAATCTTAATTTGCTTACCTGTTTGATTTTCCATCAAAGTTTTCCAGTCTTTAAAAGTAAAAAAAAAAGATCAGATTTTGATTTTAATAAGAAAATCCAAACCTTCCTAGAATAGTCATCAACAGTAAAAAGGTAGTATCTAAAGTTTGAGGTAGTAGAAATAGGATCAGGACCCCGCACGGCACTATGAATGCATTCAAGGATATTTTGGGATTTATGTAAGCCAGTTTTAAAAGGCAATGTGTTCTATTTTCCTATAATGCAATATTTACAGAAAGTTAATTTCTGAACACTATCACTTCCAAAAGCACCAACCTTTGAAAGATGCTTTAAACCCTTCTCACTAAGGCGACCTAGTCTTTTATGTCACAATTCTGATTTATCAATCCGTGTCACTAAGTTCACAGAGTTACTCATGAAAACAAATTCAAGTTGTATGGTATAAATTCCATTTATCTTAGGTGAACTGACAATGAGTTTATGATTCTTGATTATGTTGGTGAAGCCATTCTTTATCTCAATCTGATATTTTTCACATCTAAAATCCCAAGGAAGTGAGATTTCTCCTAAGTGCTGGAACATACCTAATATAATTCATCCTTAGAACCTAACCATTTTCCATTTTAAGGGCAATGAGGACAAGACTTATTGTTCCCAAGTTTTATAAAACCATCACTAAGATTGGTAAAATCAGAAAATCAACAGACATTAGGACTCATGTGGAAAGAGCAGCCCGAGTCTAGAATCCAGTTCTGATCAGTTTTCCCCACAGAGGAGACGTAAGCAACTCCAATATCAGCATTGGCTTCCTTAAAGGAAGCAGCAATGGCTGAAGTCCCATTCTTGTGATTAGTTCCTTTTCCTAAGTCATTTGCTTTCTTGAAACAGTCTTTTATAAGATGTCTAGCTTTCGCACAATAATAACATTTCCCGTTCTTATTCTTTCCTCTGCACACTTTCCTATCTTTTCCTTTATCATCCCCCATTTCTTTTTTTGAAAATTTTTATTTTTGTTAAAATTGGCTTGAGTAAAATTGCTCGAGCCATTTGTAGAGGGTTTAGGATTGGATAAGACTTTTTCTATATGAAGAGTCTCCTTATGTTCAGATTTAAGTTCTAAATCTCTGTTTCTCAATGAATTGTGGATTATATCAACAGTTAAGTCACTTCTACCATATTCTAGGGCATTTTTACATCTTATAATTGTCACTAAAAGCATTAAGTAAACCAACAACTTTTTGATCATCAGAGATCTTTTCTGCACAACTAATAAGATCTTGAGTGATCTTATTAAACCTATCCATATTCTCTTCTAAGTCAGCATTAGGATCAAACCTGTGACTCAAGAATTGTTTCTAAAGAAAGCACTTATTAGGTAAAGACTTAGACACATATAGTTTCTGTAAAGCTGCCTATAACTCAGTAGTAGTCTCAGTCTCTCCTATTTTTCTAATAATAGAATTAGATAAGTGAAGAAACAAAGTATTCCAAGCCAATTCAACTTGTTCAGATTTCCTAGCACCAGATAGGGTTTCAAGCCAAGATTCATCGAAAGCTTTAGCACATTTTAGTGTCATCAAAATGACTTTCATTTTTTGGCTTCAGATACTAAAGTCTCATTTGCCATCCAAATTCTGAATATCAACTTTACTGGTCATGTTTTGCAGATGTGTTATAATATTGTTCAATAAAGAGGACAAAAAAGAAACCACACAATGTTTCAATTTTAATAGACCACTAATTGTTAAATATATCCAATGAAGGTACAAAGCCAGAGTGTTTACACATAGTAACCACCATTATACAAGATTAGGATATACAGTCATATATATATACACAAAGTATATACACAATAAGAGAATTATATCACAGATAAAAAATTCACAGCAGCTTAGTAGCATTTTATGATTATTAATTCAAGAAATTAAAAAAAAAAAAAACCACAATATGCACCAAGTATATGCACAGTAGGTTAATCAAGAAACCTAATTGGATTTCTTGAACCATACCTCGATTCTCTCAGATTCTATGGGTCTCACAAGGAACCCAAGACAAAGGTAAATCAATGGGGTTTTCAGTAAATCCCTAAATTGATTGCTTGACAACTAAAGATTACCAAAACTATGACCAAGGTTTGAGAAAGGGTTACCAAAGCTACAAGAATCAGTGAGGTAATCAAGAGATACCAGAAACGAGATAGGATTTCAATCGAAGGATGTTTCTAACTGTAAAACAACAAAGAGACTATTAGATCTAAAGTTTTCAAAGCTGAAAGAGTCACAAAGAAAAATCGCATGTAAAAGATTTCAAGAAAGCTCTGATACCACTGTTGGTCCTAGATATTACGATTTTACTTGTGATTCAACCATAATAAGCCAAGCACACAATGTAAATGCAGAAAAGAAAAAGAAAACACAAGAAATTTTTGGCCCAAGGCTTCGGAGGTTTAGCGACTGCTTCTAACACCTTATCCATCATTGAGCATCCGTTAGGATATAGCTTGAATCCACTAAAAAAGCCTAAATCAGGCAAAATAGAATTACAAAACAACAAGAATGTTCGAACTCAAGAATACAAACCAAAGCCCTCAAAATCACAGTACAATCTCACTAAGAGATCACCTTAATCTCTCTCTCTCTCTCACTCACAAGTATTATTTCACTCAGAAATTTACAACAGATCTACACTAAGAAGTATTGTAGTCGAGAAAGAGAAAAGCATAAGAAGAACTAGGGCTCAAAATGACGATTCAACTTTACCTAGAAGTCAAATGACCTATTTATATGAGACATCCAACGTCTTGTAGATCCAATGGTAGTAACTTCACCAGGTGTCGATCATCTATCAAAAACGTGTTTTGATCTAAAGGCAACATTCTGGATCCTTCCATTAAATGACCGGTTGTGGGCTGAACTCTCATCATAAGTATTGGGCTCAAGTTCAGCAGACCAAACTTCACACTTTGTAAATTTTTATGGCAACATTGGTGTATATGTATGTGGTTATTTTTTTTTTTTTTTTTTTGTTTTGACACGATGACCGTAATTTCAGCACTTTTCCAACTGTAAAGTAGGAAAATAGTTGAATGGAAAAATAAAAGAGTTTTGCAACTTGTACGCTGGTGTTGACACCCCAAAGTACAATCACCATCGCAATAGGTGTACAAGTAGCAAAACTCAAAATAAAATTTGCATTCTAATTTCTTGTAAATATATTTCAAAACACTGTTTAAATTTGCTTCTATTATGTCATCCTCGAGTAATCTATTTATGTTTTTGCTAATTTTGGATGGCAAATTCATGACATTGTACATGGTTGTTTAAATCATATAGTCGAACCATTAACATGATTATAATTTTATATTATTTTGCACTATGCACTACTTGGACACATTTAATAGATGTTATTAAATTGCTCATCGTTCATTTATATTATATCGGCAGAGAAATTATGTAGACTTTATATGTAAAGTGATAATATTATTTTCTCACGTCATTAGTACCTATCGTGCATTGAAATATTTAGTTAAATTACCATGACCACCAGAAGGATAGACGTGAAAAATGATGTGAACGCTAATTTGATAGAAATCCCTAGAAGAGTCAATATTTTATTACTTAATTCCTTTTATTTTGTATTATACAAATATTAGTTCAATCGAAACAAATACCATATCGAACCAGAAGTCCATCATCCTAAAGATCTTATCATTTGGCATGATTGGTTATATCATATCTGTGCATCCACCAGCACCACCTTCTTACAAAATCTGTACAAACATCACACCATAACCACCCTTTGCACCACTACCAACGCAACAAGGTCAAATTTCAATCTCAAAATGGTAATGGTGACCATACTTCTAAAACTCCCCAAATGGAATGTGCGATTAATTTTGTTGTTTTGACGCGATGACTGTAATTTCAATTATTTTCCAAATGTAAGTATGAAAATTGTTGGATGGAAAACTAAAAGGGTTTTGCTACTTGTACATCGAGGTGTCAACCTCGGTGTACAACCCTCCTCACAATAGGTGTACAAGTATAGCCACATCACAATAGGAGTTGGAAGTATGTTAGTTGTACCTTTTGGAGTACACTTTGGTTTACTCGACCCCACCTCCTCCCTCACACGGGGGTCGGGTCTCACATCTAATAAATGCATGAGACCCGACCTCATGTGAGGGAGGAGATGGGGTCGGGTAAACCAAAGTGTACCCCAAAGGGTACATGTAGTAATGTTGATATCACATCTTTATATTCACCTGCACCAAAATCTTACAAAATATGCACAACCATCACACCACCACCACCCACACCCACACATATCTGTATATTATTGTAACCCACCACCACCATCGCAACAAGGTCAAATATCAATCTCAAAATGGTAATAGTGACCATACTTATGAAACATCCAAAATGGAATGTGTGGTTGCAAAGGCCCTAAGCAACAATACACTATGTAAATTGCACGGTTATCCACTACAATATCCCAAGCCCAGATAGAAATGGCGTTCCACTTATTGATCTTAAATTTGCTTGGATTTCTTACCGAATGATAGCGTCGCAAGTGTAGGATCGATGGAGGATGGCCCGATGCCGGAGGGGCCCTCATCGGTTGATCCACAACTGGGTAATAGAAGGAATGACGATGGATGGCTTTCGATAACGATGGCCAAAAGAGTTTGTAGATAAGAGCAATAATACATGTACATGAGAGCGGGGGTGGGTGTACTGCCATGCCACTAATAGATGGGGAGTATTTTTTTCTTTTTTTAAAAACATGTGGGGTCCGCCAGTGTGAGTAACCCGACAGGCCCCTATGACTTTTTCTCCTGTACTTGGAGAAAAAGTCTTGCAGATAAACAAGGAGAATAGAGAGAGATGGATAACTGATTTTCTGGGTAGTGTGAGTGTAGGTGTGAGATGTGGGGGGGTGGAGTGAAGATACACCTGATTTTTGGAAGAAACTTTTTTGTACTAGATTATTAAAATGGAAAGTTGAAAATAGGTGTGGGTGTAATTTCCTCAAAAAATAAAGAAAAACTAAATTATTGGGTCTTCGGGGTTAATTTTTTTTATACCCTTTAAATCTTGAGGCCCTAGGCAATGAACCGATTGCCTTCGATGTCGGGTCTGATCAAATGATTAATATTACACCAGTTTAAATGCTTCAACTTGAATTAACTTTCCAAGAGGACATTCTTTTGACATTATGCCTATGTTTGTCTTCAATTATTTCAAAACTCTTTTTTCTACATATTTATTTTCAACCATATTCACATAATAAAATATTTTATATGTAAATCCAAATCATTTTCCTACCTTTTAAACATATATTCTCCAAAAATTCACTATTCAAAACAATGTTTTTCCAAAAAAAAAAGAAAAAAAAAAGAAAAAAATGGCCACCAAATAGAGGCTATATTTGATAAATCTAAGATACTTCAAAGCGTGGTGATGCTTGATTATAAGAAAAAAATCTCAAAAAATAAAAATAAAAATAAAAATGGAGTAAATGGTAAATATGGTCACATTGAGGAGGCATGTAGTGTATAGAAATAATAAATTGTCAAGTCCCAGAAGAATTTTAGGTACCTGAAGTATTAAAAATTGAAATTTCTAAATAAATTATGTCGTCGTGAGGAAAGAAATGAAATCGAAAATAAAAAGTTGTCGACAACACTTTTGTACATAATGAAGCATATACTCAAAATTTATATTTAAAATGTGAATAACATTATTTCATAGTTAAAAAGGGATGCACAAAAAGTGGTTTTAACTGTGAATAACATTATTCATAGTTAAAATACTATTTCTTCTCCCGATGCGTGCTAGGGTATTATCACGAGACATATGTTCCAATTACTACTAGAACAACTATTTGACTTTCTTAGCCATTGCAAGTTCACAAACATTGGATTTCTAACGTATGGACGTTGGATATTTTCTTGTGTATGATGTAATAATAATAAATTATGTAGACTATCCATGCGTAAAATTCAAATATTTCCTCATTTATTTTGTGGGCTTAAATAAACTCCATATATTTTTGATAAACACAAAGTTTCCGATGAACCGATTTTTTCTTCTATAGCCAGAAGGTAGTAAAGAATAATATAGTGTGTTTGAGCCACATTCTGAAATAGTAGATCGATGGAGAATGTGTGGTTGAAAAAGAAGGAAAAATTATTGATGTGATGGAAAATATTATTTTATTGAAAAATATGTGATTGAAAATTAATAGAAGAATGAAAATGAAAATTTTAAGGGAAAAATACATAAATCCTACCTTTACTTTACACTATTTCAAAAATGACAAAACAACTTTCACATTTCAAAAATAAGATATTTCACCTATACATACACATATTTATTTATATTTATATATATATAAATATAAATATTTATTTATATAAATATATAGAAAGATAATTATATATAATATAATTAATTAACCCACCCCCACTTCTACCACCCCTACCGCTCCGGCGATCGCTCCGATTCCGGCGACTTTTCCGACGACGACGACTTTCCGGCGACTTTTCCGACGACGACTTTTCCGGCGACTGTTCTGGTTACCATTGATGGTCACAGTCCAGGTCACAAGTCATTAGTCACAAGTCACAGCTCAGGTCACAGGTCACAACGCATTTTTATTTTTTTATAATGATTAATAACTTGATAAGGCTAATGTTTCACATTTTTGTTAATAGTCACGAGTTATTTTCAATTGGTCACGGCACAGGTCACAATATATTCACACTTTTGTTCATAATCTCATGTTATTTTCAAATGGTCACAGCACATGTCACAGAATATTTTTACACATTACTCCAATTTTTGTTGATAGTCACAGATTTATTTTAAATGGTCACAGAACAGGTCACGCAATATTTTTTCACATGGCCCAGGTCACGGCATAGGTCACAGCACAAAACTCAAGGCACATGGCTCAAGTCACAGCATAGGTCACAAGTTTACAGTCCAAGTCACAGCGCACGTCACAAGTTCACAGCCCAGGTCACAGCTCACGTCACAAGTCACATCCCAGGTCACAGCTCACGTCACAAGTCACATCCCAGCTCACCTCCCAGGTCACAAGTTAGGTCACAGCAAAATACCCCCCCACCACCACCACAAGACCAACTACGCCGGAGCAAATCACAAAAACCACAGCAACAAACACTCACCGCCCACCAACCGCGCACATACACCATTTTCCCAAGGCACTTGCAACATCAACATTTTACATACCAACTACGTCGGAGCAGACAACAACCACCACAGATTCACACCAACCCAAATGCCCAAGCCCAAACCCAAGTGGCGCCGCCGTCGTGCCATTCGTCGGAAATAGCCCCTTCGATTTCGAGATCACCTTCCATTTCGAGACCTCTACATGGAGATGCAACCTCCGAGCAGACATCTCTCGCCAGTGGTGCCGGTGTCGACTGTGTGGCGGCGGCGCAGAGGGACATAGAAACTGCCGGCGGAGAGGAATGAGAAATGGAGAAGAGAGAAGTGGCACCGCTGTCGTGCGATTGGTCAGAAAATAGCCATCTCCGATTTCGAGGATCTCCTTCCATTTCGAGACCTCCATCGTGCGATTCGTCGGAAAATAGCACCCTCCGAGCAGACACATCTCTCGCCAGTGGTGCCGGCTGTGTAGTGGCGGCGGAGGAGGAAGAAGGGAGAAGACCGCCGGCGAGACACCTCCGTCAGAGAGAGAGAGAGAGACAGATAGAGAGAGAGAGAGGGTTGGGGCGGCGGGTTGAGGAAGTCGTGAGAAACTAGGGCTTTAAGTTTGGGTGGGTGTATATAAATTATTTTTTATAATATTATTATTAATATTTAATTAAATATAAAAATCTGTATCTATTTATAAAAAGATCTGACTTTTGAAAATTAAAAGATGAAATCTGATTTTAGAATTTGAATGTTCAAAAGTAGGGAATTAGGTAATTATCACAAATTTTAATGTATATCAAATAGGGGCTTAAAAAGTGCTATTTCCATCAAATTTCCTCGAAAAAATGTCAGTTGGGCCGAAAAAGCCCAAATTTACTGGACCCACACACACAATTTGCTCAACGCGGCGCGGCAGAGTTTACTTCAAATAGTTTCCCGCTTTCTTAGCTAAAAAGTGAAGCAATTTTCATTTTTATTCAAACTTAACCCTCAGGCCCCAATAAGGGCAAAACCTCTCGGAGTATGTCGACGTGGCAGATATTTGTCGACGCCGGAAATACTTTCCGGTGGGAAATCTCCGACCCACATCGCGAGAAAGAGGAACCAGAAGATTCCGTAGCTCAAGAACCTGTAATCGAATATCGCCTCCCTTCCATGGCGGATCTCTTACTTCAAGGCACTCTCTAGTTCTATATTTACAATTTTATGCATACGTTTTAAGCTTCCTTTTCTAGTGAATGTAAGTTGATTTTTCTGATAGATTGTTCAAAGTTACTGGAGAGTGGGAAGGAAAATGCGGAGAGTCCACCCATGTTTCGAACTGGACTCGGAAAATCTGTAGCGGTGACGAAGTCTTCTATAGCTAAAGCAAGGTCTATTCTCGGAGATGTAGATATTGAGGTTAATGACCGAGGTATTTATTCTGCCATTTCTATTTTGTACAGTTTTTTGTTCCTATTTGAGAATTGGAATTCGTATAGTTAGTCAGAATATATTACAGATGTTAAGGATTCGGTGAATAAAAGGATTATGTTCTTTAATATTATAAATACTTCAGTTTTTATGCACAAGGCAGCTGAAATTTGGGTTCACGAATTGGATCAGAAAAAAGCACAAATTTTAATGTTCTAAATCTAATTTGTTTTGAAATTCCTTTTTTACTTTGGTGAAACCAGCATTAGGTTCGTTCACCTACCTGATAAATATCGGCTTGATTTTTGTAAGCTAATCTGTAACGATCTAATCATGCTTAACAATCCTATATAGCAATTAGATCAACGCGGAATTAAAAGAATTGGACCGAAAATGTACCTCTCGCCATTGTTGTTGTCTCGTACACACTCGCAGGTATTGGGAAGAATTTATTGAAGGTCTTCTAAACCTTATCTCTCTCAAAATTGATGGTGTGTTTTTTGAATAGAGAAAGTAGGTTTAGGGACCCGAAAACTTACTTTGCATTGCCTTTTATACGTGCTCTGCCCATCATGGAGCCGTTTCAACGTGTGCAGTCAATGAGTGAAACTTTTGAGCGGTTTTGAACATTATGGAATGGTAAGAGATGGAATGTATGTGAACCATTTTATGGGTTTGTTCAAAACGGTTACCTTTTAGTGAGAAAAACCAACATTCTCCCACTTGGTCCATATATTCCATCATTTACCATAGCAACAAACACAATACATGAATCATGGCGATAGATCCTCTAAAAACGAGTATTATTTTCCATGTATCACAATGCATCACGTGTCTTAAACATTAGCCCATATAACTTAATGAATAAACCCTATGTTCAGGGGCGGAGCCAACCCGTCGAAGTATGGGGGTCCTTGAAATATTTTTTTTTGAAACATTATCTGTTAAAATAAGGAAAGTGTACACAATGTGATAGAAAAACTAGTCCCTAAAGGAACTTTTGGTGTAAAACATTGTTAACCCAAGTCTTTATAAAGACTATTCTACTTTTTTGGGTTTCTTCCTTGTTGCCTTGCACTTCTAATGCCTTTTCTATGTTTCATAGCATTTACTCAAGTAAATAATTGGTTTTACAGGTGTTCATTTTTTAAAGAGGTGTCTTTCATTGTATAACTTTAGCTAAGTATGAAAGATCGTGACGTGTAAACTTAGAGGAAATAAACTTCATCCTTATACTTGGTTGGTTTATTGTTCTTTGGACTTTGGAGATCTATTAGTATTACCATAAATAGAAAGTGAAATTGAGAGAAAAATTAATGATCTTTAGAAGTATCATTCATTTGTTGTAAATATTAACCCGTTGGGGAAATGTTAGACATGAGAACTAGCTAATGTTTTTGACTATTAGCTAATTATATATTGACTTCCGACTTGTCTCTTTTCATGGTAGTAGTTTTAAGATCCATAAATAAATATTTTTTCTCTATAATTTCTTAAATTAAAACGTATTGGTTGAAGTTTTTAATTTCAAATGTAATCATTCCCATCCAATGTTACCGTTCATTTTCAGAACCATATTTGAGAACATATCTGATAATTACTTTTAACACCAACACCAATACAAAATAGTAAATACAAAAAATAAAAAAAAAAATAAAAAAAATTTTTTGTCAAAAAATTGGGGTGGGGGTGGGGGGGTCCGGGTCCCCCCTAGGACCCCCTTCCCTCCGCCCCTGCCTATGTTTATTCTAGGTCCAAACCAAAAGATATTTCTCAATAATATATAAATGAATGAATATACAAATATGTGCATAAAATCCAAACAAGAAAACATCAACCGAACAAGAGTTCTATTGAAACAATAAATGTACGTACACCGAAAATCATATTATGGAACCAAGTCCCATACGAATTACATGATTTTTAAAATTCTTCGGTGGCATGTTTTTAGTTAAAGGATCGGCAATCATCAACTCAGTGCTAATGTGCTCAACGACCACTTTCTTCTCTTTAACACGTTTTCTTATGGCTAAGTATTTGATGTCGATGTGTTTACTTCGACTATCACTCTTGTTCTTAGCCATAAATACCGCAGCTGAATTGTCACAGTATAATCTTAATGGCCTAGAAGTGGAATTCACAACTTTGACCAGAAATGAAACTTTTCAACCATACACCATGCGAGGTAATCTCAAAATAAGATACGAACTCAGCCTCCATAGTGGAGGTAGCAGTCAAAGTCTGCTTCACGCTTTTCAAAGACACAACTCCACTAGCAAGCATGAAAATATAACAGGATGTTGATTTTTGTGAATCAACACAGCCAGCAAAGTGTGCATCGCAGTAACCGACCACTTCTAGATTATCGGTCCGTCTGTACATGAGCATGTAATCTTTTCTCCCTTGAAGATATCTCATCACCTTCTTTGTAGCTCTCCAGTGGTCAACACCTGGATTACTCTGATATCTCCCTAGCATTCCAACAGCATATGCAATGTCAGGCCTGGTGCAGACCTGAGCATACATTAGGCTTCCAATAGCTGAAGCATATGTGAGAAATGCAAGGTTCGACCCAACTACAACTAAAGGGGGGGTAATTAGGTGTAAATGCGGAATTATCAATTAAATTAAATTGCAACAAGTCACAAGTTAATTATGTCTAGGTGATTATTCATACAAGTCAATTTAGCCTATCTTTGAATACTACAGTTAAATCAAAACAATAAAAAGCAGTAACACCAGAATTATTTACCGAGTCACCATGAGCTTTTATGGCACAACGTTTTGCGAATAGCCGTGGTAGGTATTTGACGATAGCTCAGTATGGAGAAAGGCGTAGGACGGGAGCTGTGATGATTCTGGAAGGTGAGGACGGAAAAGGATGGGCAACATTCTCGTGTATGTTCAAGGATGTTGTCGATTCATTTGTTGTGAGGGATAAAGCTACACGTCAAACGACGGAGAAAAGAAATACACGAGGGATGACTTATGCCGAAGTGACGGCAAACTCACAAACATCGCGAAAAGGTGATCAAAGGGGGTTAGTGAGGAATGACATGATGCATAGGGTGAGGGAATGTGACGATCATCTATCGTTGCCTAAGCCTGTGGGGAGATATGCAGAAGGTTCACATGGGGGCATATTGAACAGTGATGAAATAGGGGCCCATGTCCAGGCGTTAAAAGACGAGTTGGATGATTTAATCAGATTTGTAGGTTGTGGGTCTGAGGGGAGTCCCAAGATTTTCTATTGTCATAAGTGTGGGGTTGGTGTGGATGAGTCCTCAGCTTATGACAATCATATGGCGAGCTTAGTTCCGAAGGAGGTACAATCGAGTGTAGCTCATATTAAAGATAAGCAAGGGGTGAGTAAGACTAGCTGCACGTATCAGGCATAGCTCGAAGCAGTATATTTCAGAAATGATGACGGGTTCGAAGTGGTGGAGTTGGATGTGGATGAGAAATTTTCGGGGTCAGCAGCAAATAGGAATGTGACAATCTTAAAAGAAAAAGATGAGGCACGGGAGGCAGTTAACACATATAACAGAAGGCAAGCTAAGTCCATAAAAGAAATAGAGGTGGGGATAGAAAAAGCTTTGGTGTTGTGGGTTAATGACAGCCAGGAGAGGAGAACCGACAAGGAGGTTGCCCATGAGGAGGAGATGGAGGGATTCTCGTATGACCCTTTGGAGGGTGGTCATGTAGAGAAAATAACGAAGGTGAGTGCGATTGAAGCTGGACCTTCAAACTAGGTCCTTCAAAAAATGCAGGAGTACAGTAAGTTGGTTGGAGTGTCCTGCGATGGTTATGAAAGTAAATTAATGCAACTGTTTGAGGAGTTGGATGCTAGTAGGGCACAAGGGATGAGTATACAAGGAGGCAAAACTAGAAGGAAGGGCGTCCGTGAGCTTAAGCGGCTTGAATGGTCTGTTAACTACGATGCTAAGGGTGGCGAGGCAAGGAAAGTATTGTTGGGAAGGGATGACGAAGCGTTAAAATGACTCCAAAACTTATTAGCTGGAATGTGAGAGGCTTAATGAGGTTGAGAAAATGTTAGGTATTCGAAATTTGTTAAGGGGATGGAAGGCGTAACTTGTTTGTTTGCAAGAAACTAAGTTGGAGTGTGTCTCGAGGGCAGTGGTTAGTAGCTTATGGGGGGACAACATGTAGGTTATCAGGTTTTGGGGTCATCGGGAGCATTAGGAGGTATGCTTATCATATGGGACACCAGAGTTTATGATATGTAGGATGTTAGTGTAGGGACATACTCGCTCTTGCTCGCGTTTAGGAATATTGGGGATGGTTTCCGGTGGATGTTTATAAGAGTTTATGGTCCTAATTTAGATAAGAGCAGAGTGGGCTTGTGGGATGAGTTGACTGGAATGATGACTTGGTGGAATCTCCCAACATGCATTAAGGGTGATTTTAACGAGGTATGATTTCCTACTGAAAGGTCTAGTAGCGGGAGACTTACCGGGGCTATGGAGGACTTTTCGGATTTTATTAGGGAGAATATGTTGGTGGATATGCCTTTGATTGGGGGAGATTTTACTTGGTCTTCTAATCGGGATCAACCTGTTCTATCCCGTATAGACTGGTTCTTCGTTAGCAGAGGGTGGGAGGCTAAGTACTCAGATATTACTCAGAGGAGATTGATGAAGGTGTACTCTGATCATCTATGATGTACTGACACGGACACGTGTGTTCGACACAATACGTGTCTGATACGTCGACACGCGATTTTTCAAAAAAGTACAAACACGACACGTTGATTAAATTCTTAAAAATTCTTCATCTATATAATATAAATTTAGTTTTATACTTGTTAATAATTTTTCTTGTTGAAATCTTTTAAACATGAGTACATATTTGTTACTTGCTAATAACTTTGAATTAACAATATATAATATTTCTAATATAAAAAGAAAAATGATTACAGTAGAGTGTCCGAGAAGTGTCGGTATCGACTCGTGTCCGACACGTGTCGGACACGGACACGCTACCCTAATTGAAGTGTCCGTGCTACAGAGCTGATCATTTTCCTATTTTGTTATCCGGGAATACTAGGGGGAGTGGAGTAAGGCCTTTTAGGTTTGAGAAGATGTAGTTACAAGTAGAAGGTTTTGGGGAGCGAGTACAGAATTGGTGGGCTTTTTATGATTTTCGTGGGTCTCCCAGTTATGTGTTGGATCATAAGTTGAGGGCATTAAAAAGGGATTTGAAAATGTAGACTGAGGAGGTGGTGGGTAATGTGAACTTTCGTAAAGCTAGCCTCTCAGACATAGAGGAGTTGGATAAGCTAGAGGAAAGGTGTGGGTTGGATGGGGAGAAGGAGAGACGTGGAGTATCAAGGGAAGAGCTTGAGAGATTGGTGGAGATTGATGAGATTGCTTGACGACAGAAATCTAGGGTCACGTGGTTGAAAGAGGGAGACAAATGCATTAAAATTTTCCACAGGGTCGCCAATTCTAACATGAGGAATAATTATGTCATAGCGTTGGAGGTAGATAGGATTATTTTTGAGAATCCACAGGATATTGGGACTCATATGGTGAACTTTTATTAGAACCTTTACCTGGAGCAGTTTGAGCGGAGGCCAGAATTGGAGGGGTTGGAGTTTTCTACTATTACGGAGGAGGATGTCGGTTGGTTGGAGAGACCATTTGGGGATGATGAAATTAAAGAGGTCGTGTTTTGTATGAATGATGATAAGGCTCCGGGTCCAGACGGATTCTCGTTCTCATTTTACAAGGCATGTTGGGAGGTGGTGCGACATGATATTATTAATGTGTTCACTTCTTTGAGCGTGACGGTTTCTGAGAAGTTCTAATGCAACATTTATTGTGTTGATTCATAAGAAACCGGGACGACTAATATTAATTTTTGCCCTATTAGCTTGGTCAGTAGGGTGTACAAGATTATTGTAAAAGTTTTGACAAATAGACTCAAGGAGGTACTAGGGAAAGTGGTGTCCAAATTTCAAAATGCTTTTGTGAAAGGTCGTCAGATTTTGGATTCTGTACTAATAGCGAATGAATGCATTGATTCAAGATTGTGCCAGGGGTCCCAGGGTTCCTATGCAAGCTTGATATTGAGAAAGCTTATGATCACGTGAACTGGAGGTTCCTTTTGTATCTGCTTAGGAGATGTGGATTTGAGGATAAGTGGTGCTAGTGGATTTAGTTATGTATTTCTACTGTTTCATTTTCAGTTTTGGTTAATGGTATCCCCGAGGGCTATTTTCGGAGTAGCAGAGGATTGAGGCAAGGGGATCTATTGTCTCCATTATTGTTTGTAATTGTAATGGAGGCCTTTAGTAAGATGCATGAGAAAGCGAGGCGAGAGAACCTATTTACAGGATTTACGGTTGGTCAACTGCAGGTGTCCCATTTGTTATTTGCAGATGATACACTGATTTTTTGTGATGCAAATGAAGGGCAAATCAGAAATTTATGCAGGTTGCTCTTATGTTTTGAAGCGGTGTTAGGATTAAAGGTTAATCTAGGGAAATATGAGTTTATTCTAGTAGGGAAGGTTACTAATGTAGATGAACTTGCTAGTATTTTTGGCTGTAAGGTTGCGCAGCTACCTATGACATATCTCGGACTTCCTTTAGGGGCGCGGTTTAAAAGTATTCAAATATTCTTACTTATTTTATGTCACTGCTTCCTATTCCTACATCAGTGGTTAACAGATTAGAGATGATTCAGAGAGAGTTTCTTTGGGCAGGTTTGGGAGAGAGGAAACTTTATTTGGTTAAATGAGGAGTTATATGCTCTCCTATGAGGATGGAGGGCCTCGGATTGAGGAGGCTTACTTTGTTTAATAAGGCATTACTAGGCAAATGGTTGTGGCGGTTTGGGGTGGAGAGGGAGAGTTTCTGGAGAGAAATCATTGGGGTGAAGTATGACGTGATGGATGGGGAATGGTGTTCGGGGGAGGTCGAGGGTCTTACGGGGTGAGTCTTTGGAGGTATATTCGTCGAGGATGGAATGACTTTAGGAATGACTTGACTTTTATGGTGGGGAATGGTACTAATATCAGATTTTGGGATGATTGTTGGTGTGGAGATTTACCGCTAAAGTTGGGGTTTCCTTTCTTGTATCCTATGATGCACCGACACGGACACGTGTGTCCGACACGATACGTGTCGGATACGTCGACACGCGATTTTTAAAAAAAGTACAAACACGACACGTTATCGACACGTTGATTAAATTCTTAAAAATTCTTCATTTATATAATATAAATTTAGTTTTATACTTGTTATTAATTTTTCTTGTTAAAATCTTTTAAATATGAGTACATATTTGTTACTTGCTAATAATTTTGAATTAACAATATATAATATTTCTAATATAAAAAGAAAAATGATTACAGTAGAGTGTCCGAGAAGTGTCGGTATCGACTCGTGTCCGACACGTGTCGGACACGGACACGCTACCCTAAATGAAGCGTCCGTGCTACAGAGCTTGTATCGAACTACCTTGATGCCTTCTGTTATGGTTAATGAAGTTTTAGCCATCCACAATGAGAGTTACAGTAGGGCGAAGGTCGAGTAAGGCAGTCTTTGATTCCTCCGCTCAAATAGCACTCCAGCGAGCAGCTAGCGAAAAATCGGCGTGAATCCTTCTTGTTCCAAACATTGGACCCCGAACCCTACTCTATTCTACCAACTATGAAACTTTACAATTCAGTCCCTAAATTATTATAATTGTTCAATTTGGTCATTTTGTTCACAAAATTGCTAATTCAAAATATAAAATTAACAATATGGAATGGCTTTTATTTGTTCCCATTCGAAATCATTTTTCGGGCACTAACTCAAATCGAATATATCACCCTTCACAATGGGTGCTACACTTGGTGAACAATCTTTCATGCGAAATCTCTCTAAAACATTGTTAATATAGGTCTCTTGCGACAAATCCAAAATGCCTCTAGATCTTTCCCTATGGATCTTAATGCCAATGCCAATGACATAAGACGCCTCACCCATATCCTTCATATCAAAGTTCTTTTAGAGAAATTGTTTCACCTCAAATAGCAAATCCTTATCATTGGTTGCAAGCAAAATATCATCTTTCTTAGATACAGGAGAAAATGTCTCTCTGTAGTCGATTCCCTCCCTTTGAGTGAATCCTTTGGCAACGAGTCTTGTCTTATATCTCTCATTGTTACCTTGTGAGTCTTTCTTTATTTTAAAGACCCATTTACATTCAATGACTTTTACACCATTAGGCAACTCAACGAGATCCCATACTCGGTTAGATGCCATAGAATCCATCTCATCTTTCATGGCCTTGCACCACAAGTTCGATTCCTTAGAATTCATGCCCGTGAAAACGTTTCAGGATCACCTTCGGCTCCAATGTTATAGTTCGATTCTTGTAGATACACTACATATTCACTGGGAATTGCTGATTTTCTAACTCTAGTAGATTTCCTTAACGTTGTGTTATCATCTTCTTGAGGAACTTGTTGTTCACCTAGTTGTTCAACAATTTCTTGTAGTTCCTCATTTACAACTTGATCAATTGGATTGATATCAGCAACCATCTTTAGAGCTTCAGTCCACAAGGATTTAGGAAGTTTTGAGTTACTCCATATACTTCTCACCATGTCCATTAAAGTTCGATTTCTTCTTTCCGCCACACCATTTTGATTTGGAGAACCAGGCAGTGTACTGGGCAACAATCCTATGTTCTTGAAGAAACTTCACAAATGGACTAGGTGCTTGTCCACTCTCTGTGTATCTACCATAGTACTCTCCACCTCTATCTGATCTCATGATCTTAATTTGCTTTCAACATTGATTCTTCACTTCAGCCTTAAAAACTTTAAAGGCATCAAAAGCTTCGTTCTTGGAACGAAGTAAGTAGAGATACATATGTCGTGAATAATCGTCTATGAAGGCGATGAAGTATTTCAGACCATCTGTGTCCATGTCTGGACAACAAATATCTGTGTGTATGATTTCCAATAGGTTTGTGCTCCTCTTTGCACCCTTTTTAGACTTGTTAGTTTGCTTACCCTTTATGTAATCCACGCAAGTCTCAAAATCAGCAAAATCCAAAGTACTAAGTACCCCTTCAGTTACCAATCCTTTAATTCTATCAATGGAGATGTGTCCCAATCTCCGATGCCATAACATAGAGGATTTCTCATTCACAACACATCGTTTTATGCCAGCAGTAGCATGCATAGAATCATAAGTGGCATTGTTTTGTAAATTAATGCAGTAAAGACTATAAGACAAAGTACCATTCCAAACACAATCAGATTTATAAAATAAATTGAAAGATAAATCTGAGAAATTAAAGGAATATTCAAGAGGTACAAACCTTGAAATTGAAATCAAGTTTCTAGAAAAACTTGGAACATAAAATGTCTTTTCTAACTTTAAAACAAAGCCACTACTTAAAATTAAATAGCAAGTTCATATAGCTTCCACATGCGAGCCCATCTTGGTTCCTGACAAGATCATTTGCTCACTTCCCACTGGCTTCTTTAGGTTTTGCAAACCCTGTAAGGAATTTGAAATGTGGATTGTTGATCCAGAATCAATCCACCATGTGTTATGATTAACATTAGCCATATTAGATTCATAACAAACAAATGAAAATTGAATACCTTTCTTCTCGAGCCAGTTCTTAAATTTGGAGCAATCTTTCTTCATGTGCACTTTCTTCTTGTAGAAGAAGCACTTTGACTCTTTCTTTATGTCTGGCTGAGCACGAATCTTGCCTTTATTTTTGGCTCGATCCTTTTTCTTCTTTCCCTGAGTAGTAAAGTTCATCTTTTCGCTCTCTTCCATTCCTAACCTTCCTTCCTCTTGGACACACATGGCCAACATCTCATTGATTGACCACTTGTCTTTATGTGTATTGTAAGAGATTTTGAAAGGACCGTACTGCTGGGGCAGAGTGCACAGAATGTAGTGAATTAGGAAAGATTTTGACATCTCAACTTCCAATGTTTTGAGCTGGGCCGTTGTATCCCTCTTGTGCATGATATGATCACGTACGCCTCTAGTCCTGGTGAGCCTCATGAATGAGAATTGCATTATTAAGGTGCCGGCAAGAGCTTTATCAGATGTCGCAAACTGCTCATTGATGACTTTTAAAAGTGGTTTGACGTTATCATGCTGCTCGACGGAACCACGAATACCAGCAGAAATCTTGGTCTTTATGAACATTACATAGAGGTGATTTGATCGCTCCCACTTTTCATAAAGATCAACTGTATCTGGAGTGCTGGTTTCAGTGATGGCAGGTGGTTCATCTTTCCTTATAGCATAGTCAATATCCATCCATCCCAAATGGAGAAGAACTCTCTCCTTCCACACCTCATAGTTATCACCTCTTAATTCGGGAATTTCACATTTAACATTAGAAATATTTATATGTTGAATAACTGCAAAGTTTTAAACATACATGCTTATTATTCAAAATTTGAGACTAAAACTAAATGTCATGTTTTACCACTGTAAATCATGTTCTAATCTATGAAGCTAGTGACATAAAACTTGCTAGTGGGCTAAAGTCCTATTCAATCAGATTCATTTTATTGCCTTATGATAAAACTTATCAAATTATGTTCCTTTTCTTAATTCCTGTGGGTAGATTAAGAAATATAATTTGACATTTTATCTTAATAATCATACAAATATAACAAAATTCCTGTGGGTAGATTTTATTATATCACATATGATTAACTACAACTAATGTTTTAATGTGATTCTAAAACTTAATATCCAATCGTAATTAATTAAAGATGATGTAGCTAATCTCTAATAATTAAAATCATATGAATCACCTAACATTAACCAACTCACAATAAAGAGCTAAATATTTGCATAAAAACATAAGCAATGCAAATAAATTCAATATATATGCATAAAATAATTAGATCATATAAGCTCTTTAATCAACAATTTTAATGTCTATAAATTACCCAACTTAATATTGTATGCATATATAGAATACCAAATTATACACATACAATTAATAAAATATTGAAATAATTTAAACACATTAATATTCATAAAACAATCATCTAAATAATTTATTAAAATTGAAATAAAATTTCATCAATAAAATACCCGTCTATTTGGACATGAGTGGGCTTCAGTTACCATTTAATTTAGAGGAAATTACGCCCAACCAGAATTTTAAACTTTCAATTTCAAAATTCAGATTCACAAGTTTTTATTTCAAAAATCAGATGATAATTAAAATTTTAATAATTTAATTTTTAAAAATATAAAATTAAAACAATAAACCAATTCAACTCCCACCAAACCCTAAATTTCTATCCCTTTTTACCTTTCTCTCTCCCTTCCCTCTCTATCTCGCCGTCTCTCTCTCTCTCTCTCCCACACAACCACCGAAAAGGAGGAGCTCCATTGCGGCGACGATGATACTGATGCAATGTATCTCCGAATGTTGGAGCGAATTTGGTGGTGCGGCCGATGTTGGTGGAGGTAGTATGGATCTTCGCGTTTATAGAGCTCGGCAACAGGCATAGTAGGCGCCTCGTGCCGCTGCAGTTCGTGAGCAGTGGCAACGAGTGGCGATCTAATGTTTTCCATTTTCTCTATTATAATCACCCCATTTTACAATTTTATTTATTTCATTACTATTGGTCGGACAATAGCTAGTGAAAGTTTTAGAAGTATGGTCATTAGAAACTTGATGGATGTTGGAGCTATCTTCAAATGTATGGTCGGAATGAATGTCGGAGCTATCTTTTTTAGTCAACATTTGGACAGATTCATAGTATTCTAAATGCTCATGGTACTCTAGTTATTGTTGATTTTTGGGAGGCGATATGATGTTTGGGCAACGGTGTTGGATCTTGTTGGTGTGGTGGTGACAGTGATTTTGTTGGTGGTTGTGGTGACGAGGTGGTGGTGTTGGTGTTGGTGGATTTGAAGTTGTTGGAGGTGGTCGGCGGCGACGATGGTGGGATTGTGGATTTTTTTTTTGGGTTGTAGGATGGGGGGTGGAGGTGGTGGTGGTGGTTTTGGCGACGAGGGTTCGTTGTCATGTTGTTGGTGGCGGTGGTGAGGTGATGGTCACAAGTTTTGGTGGTATCACAGATTATTTGGTCGTTTGTGAACATTAATTTCATTAATTTGTGATCGATAAACAATATGTGACCAACGAAAAATATAAATTGTGATTAAGAAATAATATGTGACCTACAAAATTGTTAAATTGTGACTTATAATATTTGTGATTTGTGATCAATGAATAAGTTGTGATGTATAATTTTTTTTTTTTGTGACCGATGAACAAATTGTGACTTATAAAATTTCTAAATTGTGACCGTAAAATAATTTGTGACTTATAAAATTTCTGATTTGTGATCGATAAACAAATTATAACATATAAAATTTTTGAATTGTGATCGTAAAATAATTTGTGATCTATAAATTTTTTATTTGTGATCGATGAACAAATTGTAACATATAAAATTTTTGAATTGTGGCCATAAAATAATTTTGTGGTCATAAAACAATTTGTGATATGATTTGTGATCAATTATATGAAAATTGTGACCTTAATATATTTAATTAATAAAATATATGTTTAATTAATTTATAAATAAATTTTTTAAAAAATATGTGAAATTTTTAATTTTAAACATAATATTTTAAATTTGAAATTGGTAAAACTAAACCTCTTAGTTATGAAATCTTCCCTTTGATTTATTTGGACAAGTTGGGCCTCAATTACCATTTAATTGGTTGGAAGACAAGTCAACAAAAACGGCTGGACGTCTCTGCAAAGTTGCCCCCCCCCCCCCCCCCCCCCCTTAATTCTTCAACAGTGATCGTTTTCAACCTCTTGCCGGGTCATTTCGACCCAGTTGCGCCCCGAATAAAAAACCCGATGGTTTCTCATGATTCCGACATCCAAAATTTGCGTATTTTATATCAAAATTCCCAGAATTCAATTTCCTAATGATTTATGATGTTATTTTTCATAAAAAACGTATCAAACATAAACTTGAAATCCAAGAAAAGAATTCTACAAAAATTCTGGAAAAACGACAGAGAGCAAACGAGCAAGGCAGAGGTAAAACGGAGCTCTGATACCAAATGTAAGCTAATATGTAATGATCTAATCATGCTTAACAATCCTATATAGCAATTAGATCAACGTAGAATTAAAAGAATTGGACCGAAAACGTACCTCCCGCCATTGCCGTTGTCTCGTACACACTCGAAGGTATTGGGAAGGATTTATTGAAGGTCTTCTAAACCTTATCTCTCTCAAAATCGATGGTGTGTTTTCTAAATAGAGAAAGTAGGCTTAGGGACTCGAAAACTTACTTTGCACTGCCTTTTATATGTGCGCTGCCCATCATGGAGCCGTTTCAACTTGTGCAGTTAATGAGCGAAACTTCTGAGCGGTTTTGAACATTACGGAATGGCAAGAGATGGAATGTATGTGGACTATTTTCTGGGTTTGTTCAAAACAGTTACCTTTTAGTGAGAAAAACCAACAATTTTTTCTTCATGTCATTGACAGTAATATTTATTTCTAGCTCATATACAGCTTTTATAGTTGATTTTCATATGGCTCCTCAGTTCTAATAATTAATAACATTTTGAAACATAGGTTCTCTAACACGCTGATCCACAAGTTTATTCTGGCTGAACTAAAGCCAAAGTTTCTAACCCCCTAATTGGATTGGTAAATATCTTTCTATATAAAAAGTGTCTATTTAACGGAATTTGTTGGTTTAACGGAAAAACTAACGGAATTTCTTGATTTAACGGAAAAACTAACGGAATTTCTTGATTTAACATTTCCTAAACCCTAATCATTCTCACCCTTCCACTTTCTCTCTCTACCCCCAATGCTCTCCCTTCTCTCTAGAAATTCAAAAAATTGGACAAAAATTTCGAAATTTTTTTGCCTCCCAAACCACCTGATTCTTGTTCCTTAGAAAAGCCCCAAACACTAGCATCATTTACCACCAAAAAACATGAAAATCCATTCACAAAAAACTGTAGAAATCGAAGCTGCAAAAATTCTGCCAAAAAAACTGAAAAACGCCGAAAATCACCATTCCGACCAACTCCACAGCCGGAACCTCCACCCTACAGGCTGCACACCTCTGGACGAAGCCTCACATGGCAGCAATTTGACACAAACGGCTCAAAAGCAACCCCAATCTGCTGAAAATCGAACAACAGTCGCGACTTTAGCAACCTCGCCTGGGAAGAACGTGATTTCCGACGGCGGTACTGACAATATTTAGAACTACTCTATTGTAAGCAAGGTTCTTCAATAATGAAAGACTATTATTTATTTTTGGTTAAATTTTATGTTCTGTGATGAGCTCTATTGCATATTCTAAGTTGAAAAAAAAAAAAAAAAAAAAAAAAAACTACACGACATGAAATATTTCTCATATTCATGGAATAAAATATATGGCACTTATTGCTAGCTAAATTTCAGGTTATTAGAATATATGGTAGTTGATTTTAACTGTAATTTTCTTAATGGAAGCACTTTTCTTCTGTTCTTAGCTGTGCTAGATCGACACGACTTTTCGGAGCAACTCTCAATAGATCTACACTTGTGTGTGATTTTTGTAGTTGTGGTCATGAACGATATAATTGCATTTGATCTTGTAGTAAATTTTTGCGATGGATAAGTGGAATGTCAAAAATGCTGTACCAGTATGAGAAATTAGAGAACGTAGAGTGTGAGCATAGATCAACACAACTTTTCGAAGCAACTCTCAATGGATCTACTCGTGTGTGAGATTTTTGTTGTATATTTAATGAACTTAACATAATACAAAAAAAGAATTTATACAATCGACTTAAATTTATAGAGAATAAACATGATAAGTAATATGTTCATGTCAAGGAACTCTTCATGGAACATATTTAAGGATCTAATTTTTTAGAATTACGATCTGTTGAAGAGTTTTTTTTTTCTCTACCCTTTTCAAAAGGGTAAGGAATTATGGTAAAGATAACAAAATACATTTTGGGATTTAGTATTATAATATGTGTACTCGTATAAATACATACAAATCCTCGAAAGATGAAAACACAAAAATTGGATTAAAAAAAAAGAAAAAGAAAAGGAAGCTATCTTTCATTTGTACAGAATATAGATTTCTTTCCTACCCTAAACCAGCCATGAATTTGTATCCCTGTCCAATTGCACATCTCTACGTCGGTGTTGGATAACATGGATCGATTAAAATCTTGTTTATTATACTGTTCAATCCCGTCTGTTTGTAATTTTGGGTTGGAGATGACAGAGAGAAGCACTTTATTTAATTATTTGTCAATTACATAAACATTACATCATTAACTATTTAATTAACCAAAAAAAATATCTTTATTAATAACAAATTAATTTTTAAACAAAACTATTAAATATAAACTAAGCAAACGTGCATTGCACGTTGCTTGCACCTAGTGTTCTAAATAAGAACCAATTGATAAATACAATATTGTATTTTTGTTATTTGAAATAGTGAAACTTAAAAAATTATTTTCCCACATGTAAGTATCAATTAAATACTATGATGCACCGACACGGACACGTGTGTCCGACACGATACGTGTCGGATACGTTGACACGCGATTTTTGAAAAAATTACAAACACGACACGTTATCGACACGTTGATTAAATTCTTAAAAAAATTCATTTATATAGTATAAATTTAGTTTTATATTTATTATTAATTTTTCTTGTTGAAATCTTTTAAATATGATTACCTATTTATTACTTGCTAATAACTTTGAATTAATAATATATAATATTTCTAATATAAAAAAAAAAAATGATTACGGTAGAGTGTCCGAAAAGTGTCGGTATCGACTCGTGTCCGACACGTGTCGGACACGGACACGCTGCCCTTATTGAAGTGTCCGTGCTACAGAGATTAAATAGAAAGAACAAATGATGCAGGGAAATTGTTTTGAATGCATTATTTTCATCAATAAATTTAGGACCAAAAGTAAATGCATTATTTACTTTTGTTCTTATGTCTATCTTACGTTTCTTTTTCTTGAATTGTATGTATATTAAATACCATTCAGGGTGTGTTTGAGCCAAATTATTTTGAAAGAATGTATTCTAGAATAGTAGATTGATAGAAAATGTGTGGTTGAAAAAGAAGAAAAAATTATTGATGTGATGGAAAATATTATTTTATTGAAGAATGTGTGGTTGAAAATGATTAGAAGAATGAAAATGAAAATTTTAATGTGTAGCAAATAGTGGCTCAGTTGATTTATCGTTTTTCTTCTGCATTACAGGAAAAAAGTATAGTGAGAAAGAATGTCAATGTCAATTACTAAGTGTCTCATCTATGTACAAATTAATTTTGGCGTATAGAGTATTTAAAATCTCATACTAAGTGACACCTGGATACCTGCATCACAATTCTGATCTCAATAGTTATTAGAATGGACTATGTTGATTTTAGGAAGCAACACCTAGAAATAATAACTAACCAAAGAAACAAAATTAAAAAAAAAAAAACATAAAGCAACTGAATCAATTTTTCCAATCGAACTATCTTTGGTGTACTGGGGAATTGTAGCAAGAAAAGGTCAAAATTGTACAGATTTTATTACCTCATAAAAGTATTTGACATTCTGTGAACATTTCTTGATATTGTTGTCTCTCTTTGTTATTAATTCCTGATTGTGATATTGGAGGGTTGTAACTTTCTCTTAACAAATAGACTGTGCAGGCCAATTGGATAGAAAAGAGAATGGAAATAGCTTTTCAAAACCAACATTCCAGACAGGCTTTCTGAAACCGGTTGTTGTTTTTGGGTCTGGTTCCCAGAATCGCTCAAACAATGACGTTAACATGTCAAATTCCATGTTCCAGACAGGTTCAGGTAAAGCGGTTAACATATCTTCTGCAGGCCTACACAGAGCAAAAGCATTGTTAGGTCTGGAAAAAAATTCCAATCACGAGACTTTTGATGGCTTTGAGCAGACAAGGAAGCACTTAACCTCAAGCCAGCTTCTTTGTTGTGAAAATCCATCTCCCTTAGAGATGGAGGATCCAACTAATTTAGGTTTTAGCAGTGTTTCCAGAATTACCATATCTCCCTACATTGCAAAGTCTAATTCACTCAGAAGCAAGTCCAAAGAATTCATTCCAGATTTTGTGGATGCTGCTCATAAACCTCCTCCAGTCAAGTTCCATACTGCAGGGGGAAGATCCATATCGGTTTCTACAGATGCACTGCAACGAGCAAGGAACCTGCTTGGAGATCCTGAGTTGGATTCTTTCTTAAATGAAGCAGACGTAGCTGATCCAGCAATTTCAATATTTGAAGACGGAAAAACCACTCATACTTCAAATAAAGAAAATGGTCAGATGACTCCATTCTCACGGCCATCAAATAGCAATAGTTTGTTGAGGAACTTTACATCCCCGCTAAGATCAACTTCAAACCAAAAGCAGTTGTCGGGTAGGCTGGAGACAATAGGTCCTGGGAATAACTTGATAAAAAAGTTTGATGCAGAGGCTAGGAATAACAATCCTATCAGGCCTTATAATGGCACCGATGTAAAGCCACTAAAAAATAATTTTCCTGCAGAAAGAGTGGATTGTTCGGAAAATGAAATTCATTTAAGGATAGATGCCACAAAAAGGTTATCAAATGGTCCACTGGCGGATATCTCGAACAGAAATGGCACGGAAGATATAGATAACAAGCAATATTTTGGTGAAAAGAGAAAACTTGGAAGGATTAATTCTGTATCTCCATTCAAGAGACCCCGAACTTCCAAATTTGTCACGCCTCTTCATAAAATTGATTCATCTGTTCCTAATGGTAAACTGTCAAGCTCTCAAGATAACCTCTTGCTTGATGAAACCTTTCTTCTGAATCTCTAAGGAACATATCTTCATTAGGTTTGTCCAGACTAGCGCCGAAAGAATCCTGCAGCAAAGGAAGAGTTTCCATGCGATATCCATTTCAGGTTCCTCGAGTGTACATTAAGGAATATATTTCACAGCCTTCAAGTATCCAAAAGAAGGTATGATATACATCCAGAGTATTTTTTCTTTTACTAATATCTTCTTCCTATAGCAATTAATTCTTACAACAATGTAATATGACTTCAGTTGGAGAATTTGCCATTCAGTGTCAGAAAAATGAACCCAACTGCTGCTGGAAATTACACATTTCATACCGAACCAGTTTCAGATTGCATTGGATCAGAAGCTTTCATCCAGATGCTGTCGCAGTCTGGAGCTTCCCTGCAATATTTAACAAAAGAGTAATGTTGCTATCTGGAACGTTGTTGAACTTATTTTGTATGCTGTACATATTCAGAATTATTTTTAGGTATTGTCCTGGAAGATGATTTTTGATGTTTCTGTATTTTGTGCTTCCATCTGGAGAGAAGTGCAATACATAGACTAATTGGCAGCGATTAGATAAATTTGTTTGTGCTCATAACTTGCGGTGTAATAAAATCGATTGATTACTATATTCATTGAATAACTTTTCTTGATGGGTTTCTATCTATTATAATTTTCTTTGCCTTCTCATTAATCCTCCGGCCGATCTTAGTATTTGATTATTTTCTCCACCATAACTATAGGTGGGTTTCAAATCATTATAAGTGGATTGTCTGGAAACTTGCATCTTATGAGAGATGCTTTCCTGCCAAGTTCTCTGGAAAACTATTGACAGTCTCTAATGTGCTTGAAGAATTAAAGTATAGGTACCTAAGATTCACATTGCTATTCTTTGTAGCCAGAGCTTCAAGAATGTATTGAAAAATTCTTCATATCCCCTTGCAGGTATGAGAGAGAAGTAAATCATGGCCATCGATCTGCAATCAAGAAAATTTTAGATGGAGATGTGCCGCCTTCTTCGATGATGGTACTGTGCATTTCGTCTGTTGGTGAAAATTGGGAACCTAAGATTGGACCTCAATCTGTTTTGTCAGAAGGCGATGACAATGCAACAGTTTCTAAAATCGAATTAACTGATGGGTGGTGAGAACATCTTCACATTAATGCTTTTGCTACAAAATTGATGTCCAACATCTAACTCGTAATTTATATAGGTATTCGGTGAAAGCCCTACTTGATGAACTGCTATCTAAGAAGCTTGCTGCTGGGAAGTTGTTTCTGGGACAAAAGCTCAGGGTACGACGTATTATTTTTACACTTAGATTTTTCTTCGAGGATTTTCAGCATTTCCTACTGCTTACAGTTTCTGTTGTCATCTGAAGATCCGGGGAGCTAAATTATGTGGCTGGGTTGGGCCCATTTCACCTCTTGAGGTCACTGCCTGGTTCCAATTTTCAGCTTATTCTGGCTTGTCAATCTTTTTTAATATAGGTGTTTATTTAGATGTTTTAAATTTGATTTCAGGTATTTCAAACAACTAGTATATTATTGCATATAAATGGAACATACAGATGTCATTGCGCTGAACGATTAGGATTCTGTAAGTTCTTGCCACGCTATAATGCATTTTTTCATAAATGAAATAATATCTTTCTGCAGCATATTTGTTGTTTCTTCTGCCTCAGGCTTTGGCTTGCCATGTGCACAGGTAAAAGTGCCAGTGTTCCGTTAGCATTTAAATGCATAAAGGGTACTGGAGGATCTGTTCCTAGTACTTTAGTTGGGGTTGAAAGGATATATCCAATTCTTTACAGGGAAAGGTAATCCTGATGATCATTTAACTATGCCTGCTATGTTTTAGGGTCTGACAAGAATAATATCTCGTCCAGGCTTAGTAATGGGGACTTTATTGTGAGGTCCGAGAGGATGGAAGCTAGAGTGCAGCAATCATATAATCAGAGGTGATGCCCTACTTGTAAATGCAAACTAACCATAGATTGCTAACATTTCCGGGATGCATATATAGTTTTGGATTGTACCATGTGACTACACTCAATATCATTATCCTATTTCTTCTATTAGTTCTTGCTTTGTTATATACGTTTTCTTGTCGCTTCAATATTTTTATTTTTATGATTTTAGAAATTTGTGCAAATTTCCATTTTTACACTCGAAAATTGGTCCTTAATCTGATCTAACAATTATATAAAGTATCATAAGTTAGAAGAAACATATATATGTTTTCTTAGATTCATTTTTTTTTTCTTGAATGTGAATATGATGTGGAATATGGCTAGCTGCAGAGTAAAACCTGTTATGTCAAAAATTATGAAGCATGGATATGGACAAGTACACATAATATTTCGGAAAAATAGGACATTGGCTTGCAGATAGATATTCTTTTAAATTACAGTTATATTTTTCATCTTTAGTTTTATACTAAATATTTTTTCAGTAAAATTATACTCTTTCTTAGCTTTGATAGTGAAGGTAGCAAATAAAATCTTTTGAATTTGAGGAGTGTCTATTTGTTTATTAAGATAACTTTAAGTTGTACTTTGTATAACTAGTGCCAATCAAATAAATGCATATATCAAGAAGTGGTGCATATGATAAATACGAAACAAATTTTACATAAAGTTCTTTCAATTTTTCTCTCATTATTGACTTATTTTATCAAATGTTTTAACACTTAAATTTTTTTTCCTACTTTTATATTTCAAAGTTTTAAAAATGCATTGCTGTGTCCTTGATGTGTCTGGATAGACTGTGTCCTTGCACATTAAAATTTGAAACATACAGGACAAGCTGCGTGACAAGTAAAATTTTACAAACATAATATTAGGACATGCCAGGTGGCACATTATACACAACTACATGTATCTCAACGTGTCCAAGATGTATTGGTATTCGATGTATTTGAAACCGACACTCCTATCTGTGCTTCATAGGCTTTCTGTGGAGCCTATTAAATGTCATTATGGATGTTTAAGAAGATCATTGTGTTGCTTCACATGGAGTTCATCATGTATTCTTTATTCTGTCTCTCATTGTGCATTGAGATGTTTTAAATTTTAAGTTAATTAAACTACGAAATATATGGAACTATAGTAGGAATAGGGTAATAATGGAGTCACAAAAAAATATTTTGCCATATAGCGATTGTATTAGAAGGATGATTTGAAGAGTATGTAATTTGTCCTACTAAAGCGGAATGGATGATTGGAGAAGTACCATATGTATTCTACGTGACAGGAAGATAACATAAAAGTTGGAATGCAAGGTCTGATAGAAGTTTATTTTATGGTACCAAGTGTTGGGTCGTTAATGGGCAAAACGTTAAAAAATGAATGTAGGGAGAATTAGAATGTTATGGTAAACCTGTAGCCATACAAGATTGAATAAAATAAGAAGCAAGAATGTATGCCAACAAAAAGGATAAACTAAAGAAGGATGACTTAGTTTTTGGAGTATATTTTTGCAGAGATGAACTGAAATTCACATTTATAAGAGCAATATGATCCCTTTAGAACATGTTAGACTTGTTAAGAAGAAAAAAGTGGACTAAAATTATATAGCTTTATGTGATTGCAGATGTATAATTTTATAGGATCTTCTATATGGGGCAATGGAACAAAGTTGCGTGAAATGATTCATGTGATTCCAAAATTGTGGGGAAAAAGGTTTGGATTTCTGTTGTAAAGATTTAGAATATGAATTGAGGAGAATTTTGGGTGGTACTAGAATAACAACATTATTCGACTGTCAAGTTTTTCCAATCCTCTGTTTTAAATGTAAATTCTTGTAGTTAAATAGAATGGGGTATGGAGTGGTGGTTGTTTGTGGCAACAAATCAAGTGACAGGACTAGAAGGATGAATATCATTTTAAAATAACTAATTCTAAAAGAGAAATAAAATCATGTTTAACACTTTCACTACTGAGAGAATGACATCAATGCGTGATAAAGATAAAAAATAATGCCTATCATATATGATTTGCTAACTTGCAGTGAAAAAGCTTGTGCTGCTAATGACAAAAATAGGAGGCAAACATAGCTTGAACTTCTTATCAAATTAAAAATATCCCAAACAGGTGTATCCACAAATCCCCTCCCCAAGAAATAAACCCTTTTCACATTTGGTGGTATGGAAAGGGTCGTAAGGTATTTAAGGTTCTGGAAAAGTTAGGATAACTACTTTATGAGATGGAAGACATTGTTATCAGTTGATAGCAAACAACAAAAAATAACTGTTACTTGTAAATTAATGTAGCTATAGAACTCTACTTGATTCTTTATCTCTTCTTTGAGTCTAGGCGATCTGTTGTCGCAGAAGGGATTATGTCTGAGTTCCAAAAGGAAAAAGAAGTTTCTGTTGGTGATGACGACCATGATAATGATGAAGGAGCCAAACTCTTGAAGTTACTTGAGACAGCTGCTGAACCAGAATTACTAATGGCTGGGATGAGCTCAAAACAATTAACCTCTTTTACTTCTTATAAAGCTAAACTAGAGGTATGGCGAGACATGTTTCTTTACTTACTGTTACAATCTTCAGCAGGAGTTCTGTTCATGATGTCCTCTGTATGCTAGGAAATGAGGCAGTTGGATATGCAAAAATCTATTGAGAGAGCTCTGGAAGCATCTGGCCTAAATGAGAGAGAGGTCACTCCATTTATGCGGGTTAGAGTTGTCGGGTTGACTAATAAAAGTCATCAACGAAAATGCTACCCAGGCAAAGGCTTGATAACTATATGGAACCCAACTGAGAAACAGGTGAATTCAATTGTAGCATAGTCTACTGACTTATATGCGTATACGCGAATATCAAGTTTCTGTGCAGACTTCTTGCTTTCTTTTCTAATTACATGCTTCTTGATAAATCTTTGGGATAATTTCCTGCTATCTTTGACAGAAACTAGACCTGATCGAGGGGCGGGCATATGCTGTTGGAGGTCTTTTACCATGCAGCTCCTATTCAGGCACCCTTTACTTGAAAGCAAGAGGTTCAACTACCAATTGGCTGCCTTTGTCTCCTTCAATAATTGAAAAATATGAGTAAGTTTATCTGTTAGACTTAGATCTCTGTGTGCTTGAGAGTGTGAAATAGATTGAATGGACGACAAGTTTTCTTTGCAGGCCTTTCTTCACTCCACGATCATCAATTACAATATCAAATCTGGGTGAAGTTCCTCTCTCCAGGTGGGCGTTCTCCTAATGTCTTGGAATTGGTTCTGCTTCTATCATAACTTTAAGGTTTTTACTAATGTTTCTTGCACAAATTTTGTTCAGTGAATTCGATATAGCTGCTTTTGTTGTTTATGTGGGAGAGGTGTATACAGAAGCTCATCAAAAGAAGCAGTGGGTGTTTGTGACGGATGAATCGGCATCTGAATTGTTTTTCAAGGAATCATCAGATACATTGTTGGCCATAAGCTTCTACTTGCCTGACATAGAGTGTGATTCATTTGCACCAGTAAACTATAATGTTGCAGGATCTGTGGTAAGTACTTACAAGTACACGACTCATCCTTCATCGTCAACTTGTTCATGTAGTTTTGTCGAAGTACATATATTACGGGTTTGTTTGAGCCTCTTTTTTATTGACAATGGATTTTGTAATAGTGATTTTTTTGGAGAGAATATGATTAAAAAGTAGGAAAAAAATTTGGGTTACGTGTAAAATTATTTTATTAGAATGTGTAGTTGAAGATGAGTTTTTAAAGAATGAGGGATCAAAGATGGGGTTACATTTTCAGTTGGTTGATCTTTCAATTTTGTCTTTTAATACCAAATTCGGGAAGTCCGTTGATAGGATCAAATGGACTACGAGCAATATTTGATTATGATATGGCTTTGATTTTATTTTCACCAGTAATAAATTCCTGCATAACCAGAAAGGACATAGATTAGACCACATAGTCATCCATATTTTACTCTACCTCACTTAATAAATTTTTCAAAGTTTATTTTCCACGCATCGAAACCATTTTTATCAAATATCCCTACTTATTTTTTTGTCATTGTTTCCTATTCCTGTTGCGGTGACAAATAGATTAGAGAGGATTCGAAGGGATTTTCTTTGGGCGGGATTGGGAGGAGAGGAAATTTCATTTGGTTTTGGACAGTTGTTTGTTCTCCTACGAGGATGGGAGGCCTCGGATTGAGGAGCCTTATTTTGTTCAACAATGCTTTATTGGGCAAATGGTTGTCACGGTTTGGAGTGGAGAGGGAGAGTTTCTTGAAGAAATCTGATAGGACCTTACCAGTTGATTGCCAACTTCTGCCGAATTTCTGGAGATTTGTAGCCTGCACTGAAGTTTTATCCTCCTGCTGAAAAGAACTGATTAGTAAGCTACCTTGGAATCAAGATTTAGAAACAATAGTTGATGAACTGTATATTTATATAAGATGAACGTGAAGCAAATATTGGATTGATTGTAGATGAATGGTGACAAATTCCAAGGCTATTCGAGAGGCCTGGTCTCTCCCCCAATTACAACTGAATGAATGAAAAATTGCCTAACAAACTTATTCCCCTATCCCCTTTTTTATTCACACTTCCCTCCACATCACTATTACTATTTTACCCCTCCTCCCAACTGATTACCGTCCACGAACTGGTCGCCCCTTTCTTCCTTCGTGTATAAGTGAACCGGATTGGCGGCCTATCAAAATCATTGGGGCGAAGTATGGTGTGATGAAGGGGGGCTAGTGTTCATATGAGGGTCGTGGTTTTTACGGGGTGAGTTTGTGGAGGTATATTCGACGATGATGGAATGACCTTCAGGATAGATTGACTTTTGTGGTGGGGAATGGTAATAATATCATATTTTGGGATGATTGTTGGTGTGGAGATCTACCGCTAAAGGTGGGGTTTCCTTGCATCGCATTTCCACGGTGCCTTATGCTATGGTGAATGACGTATTAGCCATTCACAATGGGAGTTACAGTTGGAACCGTTCAGAAGGGTTTGTAGGATTGGAAATTGGATGATTATGCACTGTTTTTAACCTATTTGTATGAGGTGCAAATTCGGGTTGGAGATGATGATTGTAGTTGATGGAGGTTGGCACGGAATAATATTTTTTCAGTTCGCTCTTATTTTAGATCCTTTTTAGGACATGTGGAGAGTTCATTCCTCTGGAAGATGGTGTGATAGTGTAAATTGCCTTCACGGGTGACATTTTTAATGTGGACCATTGTAAGGGGATAGACATTAACGATTGATAACCTTTGTAGAAAAGACTTTTATGTAACCGAGTGGTGCTATATGTGTAGGAGTGATGGGGAGACGCATGACCACTTGTTCATTCACTATGACTGTGTTCGTTGGCTGTGGAACAGTATTATAGTTTCTCAACATATAGATTGGGTGTTGTCTAGACGTATTGAAGATGTATTGCAGGCATGGAGAAGAAAACTTCACGATAAGGATAACAAGCTTGTATGAAATCTTATCCTGGGATGCATTGTTTGGTGTGTGTGAAGAGAAAGGAACAACCGATTTTGAAGACTAAACACGGACCACAGAGCAAATTAGAAAATTATTTTATCTGACTTTGTATACTTGGTTTAATGCCGCGGCTAGTAATCCTATAGAGGGGTTGCCTAACTTCATGTCTTTTCTTTCTTGTTTAAATTGTTAATACACTTCATGTGTATTCTTTTTTTATTAATAAAATTACCTGATTACCTATAAAAAAAATAAAAATTCCTCAAGAGTAATAGTCTTTTATTTTTGTTTTAAAAGATTGAATTCCAGAAGATTCTACCAGTTCAACAAAATTCAAGAATATACTGTAGATTGGTTTCTGATAACATCACTTGTAAATCATAAGGATCATATCTTCCATAATTTATGTGGAAATATCACTTCAGCCGATCTTTCCAGGTTGTGTTTCGTAATCTCATCAAAAGACCTAAAGATCCAGTGAATAACCTGTGGGTAGCAGAAGCAACCGAAAATTCACATCATTCTATAAGTTATGATCATGTGGGTTACAACCATTTGAAGGATGCTGCTACATCGATGTTAAAATGGGCTAAGACCTCAAGCTCGGTATGCCTCATAAGACTTTTGATATGCTATCAAAATTGTCAAATTTTCCATGTGAAACAAATCTTTTTCCTTTTTGTTAATGCAGATGATAGAGAAGCTTAAGGAAGATGTTCTATCTATTGTAAGAAATTCTGAAGTCGGAAATTGTTGAAAGAACCTATTTAAGCTCAGAAACACGTAAGTTTCTTTGTACTTCAGGATTTTCATTTATTTGGAAAAATGCTATGGGTACATAATTGTACCCATAGGGGTGTCAATGGACACCCCTATGGGTACAATTATGTACCCATAGCACATCCCTTAATTTGTCCAGTTACCAAGTTCTTATCGTTTTGCCATAAAATGGGATAACATTGAGTAACAAAGGAACCTGACAGAATATAAAGAGAAACAGACAAGGATTGAAGTTAATTTTGCATAAAGAAGAGACGAGGACAAGCTTGTGTTGTTCAGCTCTTTTGGTGGAAACTGTTATATAGCCCCCGTTTGACACCCATTAATTTCTCTTTCTCTTTCGCTTTCTCATTCTCACTCTTCATTTCAACCACACATTCTCCAAATAAAATAATATTACACACAAATCAAAAAAAAAATTCATCACTTTTCCACCACATTCTCACATCAATTACTATTCTAAAAGTTCTATTTCTCCCAAAATGGGTTTCAAACAGGGGCATAATCTTTCTATTATATGCTGATTTGGATGCAATATTTTGCAGACATCTGAATATCGCATCAGTTGGGGTTGAAGTTCATATCAACAGGTTAATGACAGAATTAAACCTTTCCTTTCAGCAGTGTTGTCAACTGACAGTTCTGTTTACTTGACATTGTCAGTTCAGAATCTTCAGATGACCCAAATGACTATCGCTGCATGAAGGAACCCAAATTTCAGAGGGCCACTGTGATTTCAAGATTTGGAGTATTTTATGAACTGGTCGACTCAGTTGGCCTGCATTACATGGCTTTGTATAGTTATTTTTGGTACATACTGCTCTATAGGGAAAGAGTACTATTCTGTGTTGGTATACAAGTGAAATCAAGTATTGCAGACTTGCAGTTCTTGGAAAATAGAATATTTCATTAAACAGGCTCGATTAAATTCGGTAAATGTGGTAGCAAGCTTGTGCGTGCCAGATTTTGTTGAATTTTGACGGTAACATGAACATAAGCCACTTCCACGTCTTTTGTTGTAATATAAATGGGTCAAGGTTGCAAAATTGGTGCCAATGTCTTCCAAAAATTTCTTCAGTTTATTTATAATGCATTTCATGACAGATTTAGCTCTTGTTTGGTTTATTTAAAGAAGTTGATAAATAACACGAGAGATCGTTGAACTTTATATCTAGTTGCAATTAGAATAACCAAACCTTAAATCTTACATTTCACCTAAACATTCATGATTTTACTTTCTTATATATGTACCCTATAAAGAGTTGGCAACTAGTAAAAAAAAAAAAAAAAGATCCAAAACTCAGATTCTCTGAGCTTGTTCTTTTTATTATTTTTAAGTCATTTTCAATTTTTAGTTTTAGAAAACACTAAAAACACGTTTATTTATCTATTTTTAGAAACGAATTTTCAAAAACGAGTTTAAAATTTAGAGAGAAAATGAAAAACATCAAAAGTCGTTTAGATTGTTTTCAATTAAAACTAAGTTAAAATACAGAAAATGGCTTGATTTTGTCAATAATGGGATAACTTAGTTGGGAGAGTCACGGATTTTCTAAAGGTCACGAGTTTGATTTCGTCACTGCAATTCAATACAAACGAATTTTCTTTTTATATACACAGTACCAAAAGCGTTTAGGCATTCGCCCGTCGGATACTCATCTCAAAATACCATTTAAACACACAAGGCTGATGCCGTCGCTTCAGCATTAGCCATTTTGATCAAGTAAATTTGTGTTTCACTCTATATGAGGCATATAAACAACCATTATGAAAAGAAAATGTCTAGATTTCTATTAACAATCTCAAACACTCGGTTGAATGCAGTGTAGCTCTTGAAATATGCTGAGGCATGCTTCATTTCTAGGATATTGAGGTTATAAAAAAGGATTTAAAAAATTTCAAAGTAAACGTGTTTTTTAGTTTTTTGTTTTGAGAAACAGTTTTTCAAAATAACAAAAAGAACGTATTGCCAACAATATTAAAAAATAGACACTCAAAACACAAAATGGAAAATGAATTCAAAACTAAAAATTGAAAATTGAAATATAAAGAGAACATCCTCTTAACTTTCCAAATTCAAGCAGTAATTAGCTCAATTTGAAATGAGAAAAAATTATAATTTATCTAATATCACAAGAAAAATCCAAGATTAGATATCCACTTGATATACAAATCGAGTGAAACAAGGAAAATCCAACATTGTTCCTTCACAAAACCAAAATCCAATAAATGAGACATTTAAAGCGATTTAAGAAACATGATTCTGCTTGCGTGTCCCAAATAAAATAAAATTTTAGTTTTGTAATTGTAATATACTGTTAGAATTCCATATCGATTAAAAACTGAAATTCCATTCTTTAATGTTCCTAGAAATAGATGCTTCTCCTTAATATTTCATTTATTCCATGTTTGAGATAGTCATGGATTATCTTGGGATGAGACTTTGGGATCCTTTGTAGTCTCATCCAATATTAGTATTTTGGGTGTGATTGGAGGTTTGGGATGTGTGATATGATTGTACTATTTTTTCATCTAGTGAAATATTTTTGTCCTTGACAACTTGTGATTTTTTTCTGGTTCAAGAGTTCTCACATAAATCTGTGTTGTTATTCTCCATCTATCGTATATTTTTTCATCTCATTATTATTTCTTTGAACAAGGATCTTGTGAAAATATTGAGAAATTGGTCACAATTTCCAACAAGTTTTATTAGAGTGTCAAGTCGTTCGGAGCGTCGAAACATAGAAAAAAAAGTGTGGCATGGAGAAATTTGATGGAGAATCAATTTTAGCTTGTGCAAAGTACAAGTCAATGGTGTGTTAATTAAGTATTGATTGCACAAAAATAATCTGGAAAAAAGATTAATCCCTATATTCGGCAGATGTGGACAATTGGACACCTCAAGAAAAATTGTCCGAAAAATGGTAGAGCATATTAGACTAATTGTCTTGAGTCAATAAATGGAGATATTGACGTAGTCGATAATGTGTCTCCTTTCTCCGTGAGAGACAACGATATTCTTTGGGAAATATATGTTCATCCTTATACATGTATTACGATAATAGATAATAAGTTGCCATTATAGAAGGTGTAATATTATTAGTGGGTCCACGATTTAGCAAACGGGCATTGATTGATGTTGTGTCATAGTGTGTGGTGGAAATTATGAACTTTCGGGAAAGCCAGTCGTGGGGGGTTTGTACCATAATTCATTGACACGAGTTGACGAAATTCTTACAATTTGATAATTCTAAGTGTATGTATTGTTGTATTAATACCTATTGTTGTATTGTATTTCTACTGAATGGATTAGCGTTGACATTTTGGTCATTGTGCCCATAATGGGATGTACCATTTTTTTTAATAAACACATATGTAGGCCCCTACTCTCATCCCATTTAATATAGAATTGACCCATTGAGTTCCAAAGAAAATTGCAGCCACAGTACCAAATCTTTTACATTTTTGTAGACTTTACTCAAATCTTTCATTTGTTGTGTCAGTCACGATACCAAATCTTTAAACAATTCGTATCCAAAGTCCAAATTAACTGAAACCGTTAGTTTGACCGTTAATTAACCAATAATTAAATGTTTGACCAATTGTTGATAAATTTTTAAAGGGTAAATATGTAACTTTATATTTTTCATAAGAAAAAAAATTAAAATAAAAGAATTAATTAAAAAAAAAACCTAAACAATTGTTTATTTTCTTCCCCCAACCCCACCCCAATCATTTTCTTCTACACCCACCCCTTCACTTTCTAATACTCAATAAACTATGAAAATCACAGTAAATTCTGCTAAGGTTAAATATCAGAGAATTTGAGATATTCTTCTTAAGTTTGAAGATACAGAGTCTAGAAGTTCAAATAACTAATCGAGACCGAGACTGAGACTGAGACATTCTCACACGACACGAGCTGCCATCTTGGTAAAATTTAATTTAAATATATAAACAAACACTGAGTGTGTGTGAAAATAGAAAGAAAAGGGAAGAAACTTTTTGTTGGATAATTGCCTCATTTAGTCAAAATTGGTGGCTTAAAGGATAATTGACATTCTTTCTTCTTTATTAAGATTTGAATTAGTCAAAAAAAAAAGGATGAAAAATTTTGTTTTGAATTCTCCTACTCTAGGTCAAAGAAAGTGGAGAATTTTGGTTTGAATTCCCTCCACCTCCATGCATTCAACCTCCTTTGGCCTCTATAAATAGATGACTCTTCTCCTCTTTTAATTGACCCCATCCAAGTAAAGGAAAAATTATAATTTGAAGAGAAAAATAAAGGTTCTAGGCTATTGAAGATTTTTTCTTTGTAATATTTTAGGATTGGGTTAGTGAGTGAAAATTCTATATGATTGTAACAATTTTTCATATAGTGGAAAAACTTTAACGGTCCATTTGTGCGTTGTTATATTTATTTTTCTTTGTTTGCCATTATTTTCTGAATAACAAAAGATCCTGGGGTAATAGAAAGAAGGGAAATTAGCGCCAATTTCCCAACACTTTTCATGGATTTTTCCAGAGAAAGCCAGCCATGGCCATCATTGCAACCCAACGTGCTTTTAAATCAAGAAAAGTAAAAAAAGCTACCCACGGAAGAACATAGGTCGAAGAGAGAGATGTGGGATTATTGTTATTGTTATTGACTATTGCTTCTCCAATTTTCTATGCATTACGTAGAAGTGAGAGAGAGGGATTCGCAGAAGATGGCATTATTGGCGGTAGCACTGGGTGGTCAGGATGAAGAAGATGAACAGTAGTTTAGGGTTTTTTTTTTTTTTTTTAATTTAATTCTTTGATTTTAATTTTCTTCATATGAAAAATGTAAAATTACATATTTACCTTTTAAAAATTGGTCAACAATTGGTCATGCATTTAATTATTAGTCAATAACGGTTTCTGTCAACTTGGATTTTGGATGCGAATTGTTTAAATGTTTGGTACCTAGTTGGCACAAATGAAATGTTTGGACAAAGTCTGCAAAAAGGTGAAAGGTTTAGTACCATAGCTGCAATTTTCCCTTGAGTTCTATGTATACATGTGACCTTTTTCCTCTTGATTTTTGGTGAGGATTATCAGTTTCTAGAAGGGGAAGAGAGTAGTTCTCTCCATAGAAAAGTTCTTCATCTTTTGCAGCCTAAACAAAGAAATGGAAAGTCAACTACAAGCTATTGGAGGTGTTATGAATCAACCCCAATATCAAAAATGTTTTGATATCGATTGTTGAAAAACCGGCCAAATAATTAAAGAAGAAAATTATGAACAATATGAATTTTGATGGATCACACAACAATCAAGAAAATTGTGGAATAGGAGAATTCATTATACCAAGAAATAACCAATTGTCTTACAAGATTTGATTATCTCAATATAATCTAAACAATTCTCTATTGTTTCTAATGTATACACAAAGATCTAATTGTTATAATCTCTCTTTTCTCTCCTTTTGACTCACATTTTTGTGTCTATACCTTATGGATTATTTATAGAAGCCAGATCTCGAAGTTATGGAGTCCAAGATGAAGTAGAAGTCCCAAAAATCTGGATAGAACAAGAAAATTGCCAAAAAACGCGTTTTCAGGCCCAGTCGGTGCCCGAGCCCGACGCCGCGGCCTTGGGCATTCTGCCACCTTTTCACAATCTAAACAATTCTCTCTTGTTTCTAATGTATACACAAATATTCATAACTTAGTACTCTACACGCCCAATACTTTAAACTTCCTCAAATCATCCAAACACCAAAAAAACATTATGATATTTGATTCACAATCAAACCATACTTCTAAACCAAGATTAAACAAGTTTCCTTCATGCAACAAAGTTCTAAATCACATAAAAATTTTGTCACAAAACCTAACAAACTTCACTTTGACACAAATTCCATAACAAGGAATTAAATCTTCTCTTTTTTAAATCATTTTCCAACTCTTCCACCATGTCCCAACTGAACACTACATGCCCCCGTCGGGCACGCCATGCCCCTTCTGGGCATACTCAGCAACTGTGAACTGCATCCAAGCTATGCATGCCTGCAGAACTACCTTGCGCGCCATCCTTGCTAGAATTATCCCATTCACTTCCAATTCCAGCTGAGTCAATAGACCTGCTTGAACCACCACAAGCAATCCCAACTCCAATTGAGTTGTCAAATCTACTCTAATTACCATGAGCAACATAATCAACAAGATCACAACTAGCTCCACCTAAGCTACTAGAAGGTTTTCCAATATTATTGTCCAAATCACCACAAACAACCCGATTACAACCAACTTTACCCAAGTTACCGCTTACCAAACCATAAGTTGTAGATGCTTCATTTGTGATTGCCGAACCTTCCAACACATATAACTGGGACTTTCTCCATCCCCTTAACACAACTCGAGCACCATTACTAACTTTCAGAACTCCTCCTCCACTGGTATACATGTATCCTTTTGAATCAAGAGCATTCAAAGAGATCAGATTTCTATTTATACCTGGAACGAGTCGAACCTGACCAAGTGTCCTAATCGTTCCATTCGGCATCTTGATTTTGACATTACCAATCCTAACTATTCTACAAGGCTAACTGCATCCCATCTTTACAGAACCAATTTCGATTTGAACACATATGAAAAGTGCAAGCTGAATCAAAAATTCATTCATCTTCAGGTTTGGAGTCACCTTCACTAATCACCAACAAATCTCCATTACTGTTCTCTTCTATAAGATTAATATTACTGATTGTTTATCCTGATCTATAGTAACAAACCTGTTCCACCACTCATAGCAATCCATCTTCATGTGCCCCTTGTTGTTGCAATACCAACAGATTATACCGTTGTTGCCATACTTGACTCTGCCTCTTCCATGACTACATGTCTTTCTCTCACGAACAACGAGACCTTCTCTATGAGCCTTAGAACCGATGACCAGATGCTTTATCTTCTCCTTAGAATAAAGCGCACATATACCTCGTCAATTTTAAGAGTATCCCGACTATAGAGAATGATATCTCTAAAAGTCACATATGAATGTGGCAATGAGCATAACAATATCAACCCTAAATCCTCTTCATCATACTCAACATCCATCGTTTCCAAATCAGCGATGATTCTTGAACACCGATAGATGACCTTCTAAAGATCCACATTCCATCAAGCGATGAGAATACAAACCCTGCTTCAAGTGTAACTTACTTGTCGAGTTCTTTGTCATACAAAGCTGTTCCAACTTCAATCACAATATAGCGACACTTTTTTTCCTTTACCACGTCCTGATGAATTTCATTAGAAAGATGGAGATGTATATGAGATAGAGCTTTTCAATCCTTCCGTCGTTTCTCCTCTGCATGTATTGTTGCAGGCATTGTATCAATCTCCAACAAAGAATCATCAAGGTCCAATTGAGCAAGAACTGCTCGCTTCTTGATTTGCCACAATGAAAATCTACTGTTGCATTCCAAAAGCAAAATTTTAAATTTCAAAGTTGACATCCCCGAACAATCGCCATTGTTCCAACCTTACTTCAATAATTAATTTGTACATCCCAAGAAACCGCTAAAACCCTTGGCTCTGATACCACTTGTTATGAATCAACCCCGATATCAAAAATGTTTTGATATCAATTGTTGAGAAATCAGTCAAATAATTAAAGAAAGAAAATATGGACAATATGTAATTTAATGGATCACACAACAATCAAGAAAATTGTAGAAGAGGAGAATTCACTATACCAAGAAACAACCAATTGTTTTACAAGATTTGATCATCTCAATCTAATCTAAACAATTCTCTCTTGTTTCTAATGTATACACAAAGATCTAATTGTTAAAATCATATTTTTGTGTTTATACCTTGTAGGGTATTTATAAAAGCCAAATCTCAAAGTTGTGGAGTCCAAAATGAAGTAGAAGTCCCAAAAATTTGGATAGAACAAGACATTGCCAAAAACGCGTTTTCGAGCCCGAACTGGGCCCGACCCAACATTCTGCCCCTTTTCACAGTTTGCACCGTGGCGCCATTCCTTGAAGCTGTGGCACCCGTCTCTTGGGTTAAATGCTCCAAAACATGTCTTTAGCCATCCAATAGTCCTTCAAGTTAGACTCCTAATTATCATTGAAATTTGATCTTCATAACTTAAAACTCTACAAGCCCAAATACTTTAAACTTCATCCAATCATCCAAACACCAAAAAAAATTATGATATTTGATTCCCAGTCAAACCATATTTCTAAATCAAGATTAAACAAGCTTCCTTCATGCATCAAACTTCTAAATCACATAGAATTTTTTTCACAAAACCTAACAGGAGGTATATTTTTCTTTGATATTGTTGAATACATGCTATGAAATTGAGAAGAGATTATTAGATTTATTTAATTCAACAATTGGTATCAGAGCTTTCTTCTCATTTTTATGGTTGTGTCGTTCTATTTTTTTATACAACTAGTTGGCGCCTCGTGCGATGCACGAGTTTTGTACTTATTGTATGTTTATTAGCGTGCTATTTAATGATAATAACAATGTAAAAGAAAGATTTTAAGTATCATATTGATTGATTAAAATAGAATAAGGATTAGGAGATATAATAAAGAGTTGAAACACTTAACCTGTTCACCGTATTATTAATCATGACCAAATGTTAAATGTTGGGGAAAAATGGATAATTACTTCTCCTTGCAAAGGATATCTCGTTATGGAAATGAAAAAGGAGAAAAAGAAACAGATTTTTTTCTTGTTTTAAGAAAAGCATAGTTACAATAACAAGGTGAAAAGAAATTAGAAAAGGACCTGAAATTCATTCAATTCTTCATAATTGAGAGCACTATCTATATCAAGATCACAAAGAACAAATATCCTCTTCAATGCTTTCATGCAATGTGGCTTCAAAGCTTGGGTTTCTTGATCAAATAGTGGGGCTGTTGGATGAAGGACTGCCTTCTGGGCATAGTAGAATACTTCAGGAATCTACAAATAGATTACAACTATCACAATTGTCAGGACAGTCTCACTTTTGTAAGAATAATGAATCAGCACAACTCAATCATTAATGCAAACCTGGAGCAAGTTAGCAGCTGAACATTCTATGCAAGTCTCGATCTCACGAAACTGTCGCATGATTGGAGCCATCACAATGTTCAAATTATACTCTTCATCTCGTCTATCTAGCTTGCAACCAACAACTACAACTGGTACCCTGACCTAAGCAGCCATACACCATTTGACGTAATCTATAAGTTTTGGATAGTGAAATACACAGAACATATATATTTTACCTGACATTTAAGAAGGGCGAAGGAAATATTCATCGAAAGCAACATCGATTGCAATTTTCCGCCTGTATATATTGATCTTGTCCAATGAAATTGATTCAATTGGTTGTCCAAAAAGGAAGCATTCAATGTGTTTGAGCACAAATACTCCACAATTAGGCCTGAAATAATACAATACAGTATTAGACTATTAGTAATGTTAATATGAAAGTAAATTTAAGAGTAAATTTAATTTTAAGTAATGAAATGCTTACCCACTGTTTTTGGAAGCAGGACAGGGTATAATATGTATGTCCATTTTTTTGTTTTCGTATTTTCTTAACCCCTGTCTGTCAGAGGGCATTAATAACCCTTGAATTAACAATAATACCGCCTTTGCATGCAGTTTGATTTTGTCTGGGTTGCGAATGGTGTGGCTACAATTATATATCTGAAATTTCCATTCGCGTATATCCACAAGATAAAGATACCAATTATTGACCGGCGTTGAACATGGAATTAGTAGATAATTGCACTTTTTCCATGGAATTCCATAAATCGGAAAGATGTCGGATACATATTGCTGGAACACAACAGAGCTTGGTGAAATTCCCTTCTCAAGGCCTTGTCTAATATTGTTTTGCCATATCATATAACGAGCACATTCATCTTCAAATGAGAAATCTAAGAGTGCATATTCTTTAGAGACGCGAGGAGATTTATCACGAATCAATCGTCTCAATAGTGTTAACTCTGTGTTAATAATCTATTGAAAGAAATAAATTGAATGAGAGACATTATTTATGCATTGCAAATATTGCAGTTATTATTTCTACATTATACTAACCGCAACATGTAGATCTGCAGATGTATTTTGTATAGTCAGCAGCATATCTCGACTATATTTGTGCCCGCTTCCGTTATCCCAGTAATGACTACAAAAAAAAATTTATATCAGTTTCAATACAATAGAACGAAAATTGTAATATGTGAAATAATAAAGTATAAGTAGATTTCTTACTCCGGTGGATTTCTGTCAATCCAATCTGTTATGGTTGTGTATTTATCCACAGAAAAGTCTTCCAAAGGAGATATAAATGATTATGTAGATTCATCATTTGTTCGACCTTTATTTAGAGGAACGTTTTGTTGTAGAGAATTTACAATAGTCTCCATATTAGATTTCCAAGTAGACAAATGAAACAGCATATTCTCATTCCATTCAGCATCTGAAGATTTTAGTGAACTTATATTGGTATCTATGAAGGATTTCATGGATTGGATGTCTTGTTGTGATTGTTTCTGTTGTTCAAATAGTTGTGTTTGGTTGTCAAGAATGGTTTGGTATCTAGCTTCATGATTTCTTGATTCTTGAACCATATCCGCCTTTAAATTATCGTATAAATTAGACACTTCTGATACCAAATGTTGCTTGTAGATGCCAAAAAGTTCTTCCATGTGTTCTTTTGTTACATAATTATAGCGAGAAGAGGAAGAACCTGGCTCAAATTGAAATGTAGTGGCCGGCACATCTGTCTCATGATCATGTATGTCAGCAGCGGTATTTCAAATTCAAATGAAGTACCTGGATCAGGATTATTCATTTGATGTTCTTGTGTGGTAGTATGCGGGATTTCTTCTGTCACGTTAGCGAATGTTCCATTCACGATAGCATCTAATATATGTTGTTCATTATCTGGTGTCAATGATAGCGTTGTGCACCACACTGTTTCTGATTCTTCTTCCGTGGGTATCAGAACTGGAATGACTTCAATCTATAACAATGGAAGAAGATTCTGTTAATTTTTAAAACGAATAATTTAATAGTAAAATATTATTGAATGATTATAATGAATTTTAGAATACCTCTTCAGCAGTTATAGAGGTCAAAAAATCTCTGATTACTTTTTCAGTCAGAAATTTGTTTGGTCTCCATTTATGTATTCTGGGAAACTGTAAGGTTCTACGTTTGCGACGACCGAATTGTTGCCCAAATTGTGGAAAGGCTTCGTATATCCAACACTGCAAAATTATAAGAAGTAAATATTATACGGCAAAAATTTATTCTATAGGTAAATGAAAATTTATTAAAAATATAAATTACATACCTGAAATGCAAGTGGAAATCCATGTATGGAATATTTTCGATCTGTCTGTTGGTTGTTCCGCAGTTTTTGTGCTCGTTGTTGCAATGAATTCAACAGAACGAAATACGATATACGACCCCATGGATAAATAAGAAATTCGTCTAGATTTTCAACCATGCCCAATGTCTGGTAATTAATATATCTTCCAACTGGTTTTAAAACACACTCCACTAACATGACCAATCCCAATTTGAATTTATCCTCCATATTTTCACATTGATGAAATGTTTCGAAAAGCATTACCATAGTGATTCTTTTAGTTCCGTGAAAATAAATATTTCTAAGTCGATCATCACTGGAGTCAAGTTCTGCTGTTACTTCGTGACAAGGTAATCCAGTAAGCAGACAGTATTCTTGAATACCAAATCTGGCAAAATGATTATTTAATTTGACCCATATTTCATTTGTTTTGCCGGAATCAACAATCCTCAATATAAACTCGTGTATTAATCTGCTACAAAATTGTTGCTCTTCTGTTCTATAAAGATATCCACAAATAAACCCACACAAACTGCTGCTAAATATCAAAGACTGTTTGTCTTCGTCAATAAGTTGGATGAAATCTTTAACATACCGAAGCAATGGAAATTGGGTGATGGTGGCAGAGAACCATTGATCTGGGGAAACGATATAATCAAGAGACATCTGCAGGAATAAATAACCTTGAATTAGATATGAAATTTGAAAGAAAAAAAAAATTGTATGGAAAGACGGTGATCCTCCGCGTGCGGAGGGTCTGTCCGCCAGCTCCGCACGCGGAGGACAGATTCTCCGCACGCGGAGGACAGAGCCTCCGCGTGCGGAGGCGTGCGGAGGACAGAGCCTCCGCACGCGGAGGATCTGTCCGCCGCGTGCGGAGGTCGCTTCTGGCTATTTCACCCGATTACCTTGAAAACCTTGCTTCTGGAGTGGAAAATCTTGCTTCAAAGAGAGATGGAGTAGAGGTAAACAAAAGAGATGGAGGGGTGAATGAGAGAAGTGAGAGAAATTGATTTGTGAGAAATGATAGATTTAGGGATTTTTGGGGGAGATGGGAAGAAGATAGGGGTAATGAGAAAAAAAAATGGACGTGATTTTATTTTTAAAATGGGTTTGAATATTATTGTTTTTAAGTTTTAAACGATCATATTTTTTCTTAACTATTTAGTTATTTATTTAGTTATTGTAATTATTTATTTCGTTATTGGATTTATTTAGTTATTGTAGGTATTTATTCAGTTACATTGGATTTATTCAATTACCGAAAACATATTAACTGTAATACTGTTTTGTAATAATTTTTTTGTTTTATTATTTTGATAATATAAATCTACTTACCAAATTAAGAAAATAAGTTTTACAAGTAATTTAAATAATATGATGGATATAATATAAAATGATGGATAAAATTTTTATATTAAATGTAAAGAAGGAAAAAAAAAAGGGAACAGAATTTTCAACTTTTGAAATAATATTTTTTCGAAATATAAATATTTGTGAAAACATTTTTTTTAAGAGCTGTATAAATAATTTTAATAATATATATAATGTTGAAGGCGCAAATATATTAGAACCTCCGCGCGCGGAGGTTTCACTCTCCGCGTGCGGAGGTTCTACTCTCCGCGCGCGGAGATTACAGCCTCCGCAAGCGGAGGCTGTAACTTCCGCGTGCGGAGGTATTATTCTCCGCGTGCGGAGGTTATAGTCTCCACGCGCGGAGGGTGTAATCTCCGCGTGCGGAGGTCCGAGTCTCCGCACGCGGAGCTTGTTGCCGCCGTGCGTGGATGTTCGATATCCCTGTGGAGGTTCCAGTTTCGGGGCATGGATTCTTCGCACTTGAATGCTTCGGCCTCCGCGCGCGGAGGAAATATTTTTATTCTAAAAATTATGTAATACAAAATGTTGGCATATTTAAATATTTAAAAGTAGAAACAAATTTGTAACAAAGAAGAAATGAAAATATATTCACGTCAATTTTCCTTCATGGTTTTCTTCATGTTTCTCTGTAAATGGGGTAAATGGGGAGACGGAAAGTTGTGGCGAGAATAATGCATGTCTCTCTTTGTATTTTTCTTTGATATTAATTCAATATATAAATATTAATTCAATATATAAAGGAGTTAATGTTTATGACGAAAGAGGGTTATTTTATATATTTGTTATTTATATTTACAAACAGCGAGATCGAAAATAACTTCTTACCAAAACGGAAACAACTAAACAAGCATCTTCCAAAACCTATTCATCTGTTTTAGAAAATAACAAAAACCCAAAACAACCTCTTCATATTGCCTCAAAAGTTATATGTTACGTATGGAGGAGGTCGTCTTCACTGCGTCTTGACTGCTTCAAAAAAGAAAAGTTAAAGTCACTCTTGATGTGTTACTGAGGACTCAACTTTTGCGAGCCTTCTTCTCTAGATTGGAATTTGGTTGAAGAGAATCATCTGATCGAAAGAGAGACTTTTTTGCAGCAGTTGTTGTTTGAGTATTTCCGGATGGTTCACTATTTGAGGATTGTGCCTTCCCCTTCCCTTTATTTTTCTTGCTGTCTTTGTTGTCTTCTGCAGCTGAATTTTTATCAGGATTTGTCTCATTGATTGCAGCAATTGAAGGTTCATTTTTTTCTGAAGAGTTGAAGGTGAAGATAATTTCAAAATGGCACTCCGAAGGATTTTGCCGTTTTTGTGTCGCTTTGAGATAAAATATTGAATCTATTTCGTTTTCACTTTCAATTTTCATAAAACTGTTTATGTCCACATCTGGTTCCTGCAATAGAGTAGAACGTAGTAAATTGGAAATATTGAAATGTAAAGAAAACAATATTTAGGAATAAGAAAACAATCTTCAAGAATGTAAACTGTGATTTGACCTTTTCAAAATGGGTCCTTATGGCGTTACCAGTACACTGTAACAATGTTTCTGCAGCACTTCCTATGATGCTTGCGTCTATCATTCCAGATTCGTCTTGTAGATGCACGAAAGCATTTGCTCTGGAGGAGATATATTATGTGAATTTTTAACTCTGTTGCTGTGTTAAATAAAATCTGAACAATATAAATTACCTTGGTACAGCTTTTGCATATTCACATTTACAAAATCGGCACTTGTGAATTTCTCCAAGATCTGCGTTCGACAATTTTTTGCAGTTATCGCATGACATATACCAGAACTTTTGATTTTTTGAAATGATCTTCCAACGTGCTTGGACCCAATAGAATTTTTTCTGCACAATAAAAATATTAACAGTTAGAAAATGTTGAAATTTGAAATGAACATATTTATATTAATGAACATATATTTGATGAAGACTTACCTCAGGATGAATTCCTAGTAACTCTGCAATTGGCGTAAATTTGTCGTCGGAGGGAGGTATTATTTTCGGTGGTGTGAGAGGAATAGAACCGTGATCTTGCGTGAGTTGGTCAAGTTTTTCTTTGTTAACTTGCAGCCTATAGAAGAAAGTCAGTGTATATTTATTTATAAAAATGTAAAATGTATTTTTTATATTATATTTAAAGTACCAATCTTTGTACTCTGCCATAGCCAGTATGTCGCTATTGATGAAGAAAGTGCTGTTAGTTTTGGTTGATAAAGTAATACCTGCAAAGTAAATAATAAATGTTGGTATATTTGTGCGAAGTAGATGTATTTAAATAAATAAAAATGAAATTAACATTTATACCGTTAAACGAAGAAACCTTAAGGTTTATAGCCCATATAATTGGTCTGTCGGTGAGATTGGCTATAATGGTAAGACATTCTCGTTCCAGAAAACTGTCCCACAACGTTAATATCATTGTTTGAAATTCTTTATCTATCAAAATGATATCCTGAAGAACGGCCTCTGTGCCAAAATGAGTTTGGATAGTTCTCTTTGGTTTAACGTCCACAACTATTCCTATTACACCTGAGAAAAAAATTGTTATAATTTTTTCGATACACAGAATCATACATATAATTATAATTGTATAATATTTGATAGAAATTTTACTGATATTGCTGTTTTGATCCATGTGGTGTTCTAGTTGATGAAATGGAGTAAGTTGATATTGTGAGAAGACGAAGTTTAAATTGTTTTCATCTATTTCTTCAATCTTTGTTCTTCCTGTTATGGTCCATATTTTTTGGTCAGAGGAGCCTGTTCTTCTAAACGGACTTTTGTTTTCTTTCACCGTTGCATTTGAGATCACATAGGTTTTTCCCAGTTCCAGTTGATCGTTAAGTGCAGTAATATTTGTATCGTACAGAGTTGCTGTGACTTCATTACCCTGTTTAAAGAACTTGTTAAGTGCTTATAGAATATATAAACAAAATAAAATCGAAAATTTATTCAGTTACTGTACCTCTAAATCCATCAGCAGAATAGTTTGGTATCTGGTGTTGGAATTACGAGCAATTTTGGGTATTTGCTTTCCGATGATAACCACCTTTGCGGACCAATTAGTTTCTGAAATTGCAATTTGTGGGATAAGTTTATATGGTGTAGCCATGCCTGTGTTTGGTCTGTAATTTGTAAGTAAGAAAAAGTGTCAAGACGAAGCTATTTATAGAAGACGAAGCTAGATGAATAGTGTTAATAAATAAATAATTTATTTTAATATGTTATTGGAAAGATAAACCTAATAATTTCAAATTCAAGTTTCAATGTAGGTACGTGTCTTTACGTATCTAATGTGGTGTATCCACGTGTTATGTACAAATATCTTTATTTTTACTATAATTGTCGGCGAAAAAATTTGTCGATATGTTATGTGTATATATTATATAAAAAGCATACATAGATAATAAATAGAAATATATAAGTTTGATTATATTTTTTTTTGTCGACTTTGATTATACTTTTGTTTCGACAAATACATTTTTTTTTTGTATTCGTATTTGTATTCATTTGTAAATTTTATTGTGTTCTGTTTTTGCAGTAATATTTTTTAGCAATATTTTAAAGTGAATAAAAGTTAAAGTCAAGTGTATTGAATATATATATAATGTATTTTATTAATGGCTATTTGAAAGTAATTGTTGGTGCATATTGAAATTATGACAAAATACTCACCCGCTGAATTTGCAAAATGTAGATTTCTTGAATGAAAAAGGAAAAAAAATTGTAATTAGAGACATGTATTGAAAATTACAATAGCAAAATAAATTATACATTAGTCATAAAATAACTCATATCTCAATGTTACATCTTCGGGCTAACATGTGTCACGCACATCTAGCATAGTTTTGCGACCATAAGCAAATAATTAAGCCAGGTTGAGTGAAAGCTATCCATACATATTCGGATCAAGTTTCCCACTATCAACTATAAGTATAAGAAGATAGTGTGAAATATATCTGCATATGAAAATAAAGACAATTATCAGTAATTCAGTTCACCTCATAAATAAGAAATACATACATTTAAAATATTGAAAATGAAATTAGTTATGAAACAAATAAATAAACAAATACTTACTTATACTTCTATGAATGAATAAATGAAAGAATTTCTTTATAAACAACATTCTTTGTACACATATTGTGTAAATTGTCATTGTTTGATGGTTTCAACAAAACTTTTAAAGATTTACTTGTTTTAGCTCTTGATAATGCTACGTAAAGTTGACCATGACAAAAGACTGGTTCAGGGAGATATAAACCAACATAATCAAGTGTTTGACCTTGTGCTTTATTTATCGTCATTGCAAAACATGGTCTGATTGGAAATTGAGTTCGTTTAAAATGAATTGATGTTTGATCATTTTTTAGAGGCACAAAAGGAATTCTTGGTAAAAATACATGTTTTCCACGATATTCGCCAGTTGCAATTTCAGCAAGAATTACATTCTTATTGAATTTCTTACAGGTAAGGCGTGTTCCATTACATAATCCTTCAGAAGGGTTGATATTTCGTAACAACATAACATGACAGTTTATCTTAAGCTTCAATTCATGCGGTGGAATACCATTTGGAGTTAAAGTATTCAAGAAATCTTCCTGAAGGTTTTGTTCTGATTTGTCAATCATCTCATCAAAGCTATAATACGTGAAAATTTCACCAGGAATCTGATCAAGTAAAATTCTGTTAATATAATCAACACATTCATTTCTAGGCGTAAGAATTACACGATTTCCCATCGTATGTAAAGTATCAACATATGTTTCTATATTTGGGAAAACATGATTTATTAAAATTTGCAAAGATGTAACTTCATCATCAAATGGTATAATTATGCTAGCCGGAAGTTGAATGTAGTTACAATTATGTTTTTCCTCTGTTCCATTTCCAACTCGAAGCAAATATTCAGAAAATGCAGGATCTAATTTTGCACGCATGTTCTCAACTAAGGGTAAATGTAAATACAAAGGCCATAAGTCTGAGAAGACTAAGCTAGCCTTCATTATGTCTTCTTTTTTTCCTCTCGGTATTACTGGTAAAACTTGTCTGAAATCTCCTCCTAAAACGACCACCTTGCCACCGAAAGGCAAATTACAATCATTAATATCTCTGAGCATTTTATCAACGGCTTCAACGGTACAACGATTAACCATAGGTGCTTCATCCCAAAGTATTAATGTAGACATTTTTAATAAAGTCCCTAAAGCTGATTGTTTACTAACAGAACAAATAATTTCACCAACTGTTTCAAGAGGAATTTTAAATCTTGAATGAGCTGTTCGACCTCCAGGTAAAAGAGATGCAGATACTCCAGAAGATGCTGTAGCTAAAGCAATTAAATTTTGAGACCGTACACCTGTTAGGAGAGCTTTGTACAAAAAAGTTTTGCCCGTTCCTCCTGGACCGTCGATGAAAAAAATCCCGCTAGATTTTGAATTGACTTTTTCCATAATTGTATTATATGCAGATTGTTGTTCATTATTTAAAAATGATGTACAAGTGTAGCCTTCTTTTAAGTTCCAGTTTGTTGTCTCCTCTTCAATCATCCTTCTCAATCTTTCACTTTCATTTACATTTATACTGAATGGTACTATTTCGTAGTCATTTATGTTTTTACCTGATGATTCTAAAATGGAATTGATATCTTCTAAAGATTGTAATTCAGCATCCTTTGAAGATTTATTTTGATGTACATAATCATCGATCATATAAATTTTGAATTTATCCCACAGTAATTTTGGATGATTGGGATTGCAAAGGATGAGAAGTGTAGCAAAAAGACGTCTTAAAGAAGTAGGCATTTTGTAAATGATAGCTTCAGACATACATTCTTCACAATGATTATCTCCGCTTAACAAACCATGTAAAAGCACTCCTTCTCGATATGTATTAACAGGTACTTTGTTTAAAGTTCGTAGATCATGAAATGATGTTGGACCTCGAATATGATTTAAAAGAACACGTAAGAAATATCATTCTCCTTCAGATGGATTCGCTGTGACAACTCGTCCTATAACAACGTGTTTTTTTCTAGGACTCCAAATCTTCTTAGTTGAGTTCCAAACAAAATGTGTTGGAAAATCTCGATACAACAATGTACGAGCAAATTTATTTACTTTATTTACCTCAAAAAATTCTGTCAACATTGTTCTTTTCGTATTTTCATTATTAATAATAACAGATAAATTATCTCCGTCATCATACCTTATTTGTTGATGATTTTCAATATGAAGCTGTAAAGAATAAACAGCTGGATAAATTTCTGCTAAATTGAACGAGAAAATTCTCCACATAGCTTCAGGTGGAGATATCCATCTAGCAGATTGGTATGCTGATATTTCATCGATTTCTTTTCCCGTTTCATTTGCAGAAAATGAAAAATGAATACGATCATGCCCTTTATACACATATTTGTACAAATATTTTACAGCTTTAATAGAAGAACAAACTTCAACATTAATATGACAGTCAAATTTTGCGCTCAAATAAGGATTATATGGTACAACCCATCGATTGTCTAACATTTGGCTTCTAACTTTGATAGAAATACCAGTATCACGACGTTTATACAATGGATATGAGTTATGACCAAAAATAGTAGTATTACAGTAATCTCTAGGGTATTTATTTTTGCAAGTTTTGTTTGCTTCCATACATATGTTTTTTGGATTAAGATGTCCACAAGGGCCGTGCATATTATGTTTTACAATAACAGAATGAAGATAGGAATGATTTTTTTGATCAGGAATTTCACAACAAACTATCTTATCAACATCTACAGCAGAACAGATTTTATGGCCGTGATTAAATATTAACAATAGATGTGCATGAGGAAGCCCTCTTTTCTGAAATTCAATAACATATATATGCGCAATAACTGGGCCTAAAACATTTTTTTGGTATAAATCATTTTTCAACTCTTCTAATTTTGCTCTAAATATACGCACAATTAAATCAGGCCGATTTTGAATCTCATCATTGTGTTTTAGTTCTTGTTTAATTTCTGGCCAATTTGGATTGCATGTTATAGTTAAGAAAATATCCGGTTTTCCATAACGCTGTACAATAGCCATCACATCCATATATCGCCTTAACATATCTCTAGGTCCACATGTAAAAGATTGAGGTAAAACAATTTTTCGTCCAATTTTCGATCCTCTTGTTTCTCCATTTTGAATGCTATCTACAATACCCTGGTAAAGTTCAGCTCGAATTTGATTTTGATTGTTACGAAAATAGTCTAACCGTGCAGTTTCGATCTTGACATACATATCTACAACATATTGTTGGAGTAATCTACCACTGTGAAGTAATACAGACTTACCGAAAGGTCTGATTTGCAATTTGTATGAATAGTATTCTCGACAAGAAACCTGTGATCGGTTCTTCATTCCTGTAAGCACTGTAAAAAAGAAGGTATTATATGAAAATAGTGAGAATGCAAAACAGAAGTGAATATACAAGAATAAAGGTTTGCATACTTTTATTTTCTTCTTTTTCAATAAATTCAGATGCTGAAGTAATCGTGTCAGGAAATTGAACAGATTCGGACAGATGTTCAGTCCGTCTACATCTTCTAATGCCTTCATGCCAACCTGATTCTCCATATGGAAAAAGTAAATGATATTGTAAAGGATCATAGCAACCGTAGTAATAATGAACTCTATGTAAATCACCAGAATGACCATATATAATAATATCACGAGAACGATTGGTAGCATTTTCGTCATGATCAACCCACACAGCAGCTACTTCAGATGAAGTTGGAGTATTAAACACTCTTTGATCAAGTCCTGGATCACATCTTATATGTATCTGATAATTATGTAAGTTAGGCATATTACTTAAAGATCGAAAAAATCTGCTATATGGATTTACCTTTAGGATTTCAAGTAGAATAATTAAAGTGAATTCATTAAAGTTCTCTGAAATTTTCATACGATTTTCAACTTCATTATCTGCATCATAAAAATATAACTGCATATAAGAAGGCTTGTTATTCTTTGGAATAAGTTCATTTAGGTAATGATATACTTGTCCTTGAACTCTAAATGTGTAAATACCTCGATATGTTTTGAAGAGCTCTTTGTCGTATTTGACACCAAAAGAAGTAAAAGCAAAGTGGTTATTATATCCTCGTACAATTTTCTTAAATTCCATACATTTAAATTCTTTAGAAGTAAATAAGTTATATAATTCGGTTGGTGAATCAGGTATGGAAATATGGACCTTTCCATCAGAGCAACAAAAACCTTTACTTTCTCTATAAATTTTTCTTGCACCACAATATGTACAGCTATTACATATCGGTAATACGTATGCATTCGTTGGTATATTTAATACATTAAAACTAATTGGTAATGTAGAATCGGAAGTATGGAGTACCATTTGATCCGAAGTAGATGCCTCAAGATCATGATGTGTTACAGATTGTTGAATTTGTATATCATTCGAAATGTCATCACCATATGATGTAAGATTACATATTCTTTTACGGTGATCATTGCAGCTATGTTGAACTCTTTTTCGTCGACATCTTTTTCTTTGATTTTCTTGTTGATGATAAGACATTGTTTCAAAACTACCATCCGAAGTGTTCATATCGAACAGTTGAAACCTAACCTGATGAATATAGGAACTGAAAGAAATTAATTACAAAGGTTATCAAAATGTTTAGAGTAAAATAAAAATATTGAATAGCTGTCTGTGTAGAAAAATATTTCATTTTGTATTATTAAAAAAAAAGATGGTAGATAGATAAATTCTAATTTTAGAAATTAATAGTTTTGGGAAGGAAAAATTTTTCTTATGGTAAAACACAAACAAAAAAATTAAAATGGAAAATAGTATTGTTGCTGGAAAATGAGGGAAAGGAAGAAATAAAATTGTTATGAACATAGGAAAAAATAATTCGGGCACAGAAATTCACTTTAAATATAATAAAATAATACAGTTTACAAGGAAGAAGTAAATATAAATTGAAGGCAGTTGGTAAATATTATAATGTAAATTTCAAGGGAAGGATACAGCTAAAATGTATAAAAATATTGTATACGTTAGATAAACAAGAAAATGAGAATTGTAAATTAATAATAGCACAACAAAGTGCAGGAAAAAAAGGTTAAAAAAAAATTATATATATATAATATGACGCCCAATATTCAATATATATATATTTTGTATTTATTTGTCCAAAATTATTAAAAAAAAAATATTTTATTTTTAATATAAAAAAATGTTATTTTGTTTTGTTTAGATTAGTAAATAATTTCTACAAAATATTAATGAGGAACGAAATAGGATAAACAAAAATAATGGCTCCCTAATATATATTTTAGGAAAATAAATAACTTAGTAAAATTGTATGTATAATTTCAATGTAAAAATATTGAATGATTTTGAAATTCTACAATGAAAATGTTAAACATAATTTTCGAATTTTATGTCCCAAAAAATGTCAGATGAAATTCAAAAACATATATATATAATATATAATGTCGGCAGGACCTCCGCCCGTGGAAGTCTATATCTCCGAGCGCGGAGGTGTGAATCTCCGCTCGCGGAGGTTAGCAGCTCCGCGCGCGGAGGTACTTGCCTCCCGGAGGCGTTCGCCTCCGTCCGCGGAGATACTCCTCTCCGAGGGAGGAAACATTCGGATTGTAAAAAAAAAATTTTATACAACGCATGCAATTCTGCTTAATCCATCCAACTCGACAATTTTTTTTTTACTGTGTTCGGATGATTTCTATTCTATTTAAATAAATACTGAACATGAACATTTTTAGAATACTGAATTTAAAGAAATGCATTCCGTATTTAAACAAATACTGAATGCATTTCTTGAATTGGAATAACAAGCATTAAAAATTTCTTATTCCTAAACATAAGCACTTAACATTTTATTTAAACGCTGAATATGTAAAACTAACATAACATTTTACATAAGTACTCACCGCTGAACGGTATGAAAATTTCGAATTATTCCGTTGCAAGTGGAAATCAGTTGTTTAGTTGCTTCAAGAACAGTTGCTTACTTGCTTCTTCACGAGACAGAATGAAATGTAATAAATATTCGTCAAATTTCTTGGCAGAGAAAAGAGGACGATGAAATGGAATAGTTTTTTTCTTATTTGCAGATTGCAAAGTAATGAAATGAAATGCATTTGTCTCCTTTATATAAGGAAAATACAGCCACTGTTATGACACGCTAAACAGCACCGCCTTCGAACAAAAAACAAACACGGTGAAAATCGGCGACCGACTGAAGAAAGCAAATACAGTGAATTTCGGCGTCTACATTTTCATTGGTAACAGCAAATTCATTTTCATTGGTAACAACAAATTCTCAACCGCCTATACTTTATAATTTTTCGCGGCGCCAACCTTTTTTTCCCTCTAAACAATCGCTATTTATAATTGATAGACAGATGACATAAGAGGAATTTGGTAACAAACTGGGGATAAACAGGGAAAACCAAAATAGGACATAAATGAACAGTGAACTGCGGGTTCACTCTTTTAATAGAGGAGAGATATATATATAGAGGTATAAGTGGGACTTAGGAAAACTCGATCGATAAAATAACATGATTAAACCCTTCGAGGGTGGTCGAGTTGGTGGAATAGGTGAATGCGGAGACCGAAGGTTACGAGTTCGAATTCTCTGTCAACTTCTTCGATCGAGTCCGTCGCATCGGACTTGCCTAGTACAGTTACCTCTCATGTGTAGTTTGTGGGCTACTGCACATGGAGCGAAATTTACCCAGTGCGCACTCACAGTTGTCGGGCCTCCTCCTCTTCGGGGTGGTCGAGGCTCCGTGGCGGGTTCCTATGTCAAAAAAATAAATAATAACTTGATTAAAGAACTTATAATTGAAAATATTGAACTTTAGTTTTTATGTCAGTGTAGGATAGTTATCTATATTTAATTTTCCCGTGTCATTTGGTTCTTAATTATGTTAAAATTAAAAGCTGAAAAGAAGCAAAAAAAAAAAGGTACCAAATCTTTCACTTTTTTGCAGACTTTGCTCAAACTTTTGATTTGTGCCACCCACGGTACCAAACCTTTCAAAATGTAGCAGCTGGAGTCCAAATGGATGGAAACCATCCATTTGACCATTAGTTGACCGGAATAGTAAAATTGAACAAATGCAGTAAGGGCAAAATAGTAAATTTACAAGTTTAATATAAATAATTATAATAATTAAAAAAAGAAAAAAAAAACAAAAATAATTCTTCTTCTTCCTTAAACTATCCAGCCGGTGTTGACGTTGCCTCTTCCTCCTCAACCCGTTCTCGCCGCCGCTCCGACCTGTTGCTTAAAATTTCACTGATAGTTCAGTGACCATGATGAAATTTACCTGAATTGAATTTGTGGCACTGTAGCTTTCCCAGCTTTCAACCCAACACACCCACCCCTACCAAATCGAACTCAAAATACAAAAATGACGTTGTCCAAAACCCTAATTTGCACCAGAGTTTCTCTGATGAACCGTTTCATCAACCCAGATGTTAACAAGAACCAAATTCCCCACCATTGGAGTCTCTGTCGGAGTCCCCCATTGCTATCCCTTCGTAGCTGTTCCCCTTGCTCTTCATCCTTCAACCTCCCACCTCCCTTCTACAGTTTCCGAAGCACCAAAACGACGACGAATAATTTTATTTTTATCCAAACCAATTTGTCCCATCAAAACAGCCCCTTAACTTGACAAAACCCTAGCTCACCCCGAACTCCCAAATAAAACCTTGTGCCTCCAGGAGATGAGACACAGAGAGCCAAGATGTCGAAGCGAGGTACGATGTCTTCTGATTAACGTTTCGATTTTGTTTTTCTGGGATGGGGTGGGGTGGGTTGAGGAAGAAGAAGAATCATTTTTGTTTTTTGTTTTTCTAATTATTATAATTAGTTTATATTAAAATTTTAAATTTACTATTTTGCCCTTATTGCATTTGTTCAATTTTTACTATTCCGGTCAACTAACGGTCATTTGGACTCAAACTGTTACATTTTGAAAGGTTTAGTACTATAGGTGGCACAAATCAAATGATTGGACAAAGTCTGCAAAAAAGTGAAACATTTGGTACCGTGACTGCAATTTTCCCAAAAAAAAAAAAAAAGACTTAATTTTTTTTTTTGGTCATCATCAATCAAAATTCAAGTTGGGCATCAAACTTTTTCTTACTCATTTTGTCATTGAAGTTTTTTCAGCATCATCACTCGATTAGAAAAATTGACATAATTTGACGTGATATCCGTTTAACTTTCAAGCTGGTCCTTCAACATCTAACATTTGGGTTTCTTAGAAAAAAATGAGCAATATTTCTTCCGAAGGACCATAATTTCACCCTTCTCACTACTGTGGGTTAGGATTAGGGTTACAAAATCGGAAGCATGACATTTAAAGCTTATCATAGATTAATTAATTAAAAGCAGGTGGAATATTTTGCATACCAATGCGTGAGGAGCTGCTTAATTTCGTGTTAATTTATTAATTAAGATCAACATGTGGCATAAATTCCCACTTTCAAGATAATCATGTATGGGCAAGTGATCATGCCTAGAATTAGTAACCCCTTCCACTAATTTTCAAAGCGTAGAAATCTCATCTTTTCGAGTAACATGTGTGAGCGTAGATTGACTATATCGTCTAAAAATTTAAAATATCAAAAAATGACCACTTTTACAAGATTATCTTCATTATGGTCGTCAACTAGAAACTCGAGCAATTTTTTTGATCAAATAATTGTGATTCGTAACTATATAATCCGAGAGAAGAAAAAAATGGAAAAATGCTATGGGACTACTACAAAATTATGTCTAAGAATCTTGGCATTAATCTTAAAGGAAATACAAATAGATTGAGTTAAAATATTTTGATTAAAAATACATTTGTAAAGCCTTTTTCCATCATTCATTATATATTTTATAACATGAGTAGATTTTAATATTTTAAACTTTTAGATAGCCAGTAATTTAATATAAACTTAAGAATTTGGAAAGTCCTAAATTCTTAATGTTGGACAGCACAAATTTGAAATAAATTGTGAAAATTCTGAAAATTGCACATGTGAAATCTTTGAAAAAATTCCTATAAATTATAAAATACAAAAAATAAACAAAGTTTTTATTTGATTTTCCATTAAAAAAAATATTACTCTGTAAAAACATATAGGTGGAAATATCAATGTCTTGTCTGGTCCGTGGTACAGTTGTCAGTCGAACTTAAAGGAATCAAAAGTATACATTCGTACGGATAGCAGACGTTTCAAGGATTCAAGGTTGTACCTTTGTCGAGTGACTTGCTTTCTTCTTGGGATGGATAACAAGAAAATTGTTGGATTTTGTTGATACTCAATAAATTTGAGCATTTTAAATTGAAATCAACAATTAATTTGTGTTGCTCGAGTCCGCTCATTAGTTAGACAGCCGTTTAATTTGTTAGCAAACTTTGCTTTTTGTTGGCTAATCTTATGTTAGCTCAATTCGCTTAGCTTTCGGGCCATCTCATGTGTTTGGTTTTGGCTCATTTTGCATAATCCTAAAATTATATATGCGTGCCTCTTGTTTGAGAGAATGGTGCATTTGCAAGAGAAATTGCAGGAGGCAGATTGCTCCTAGTGGTTTTGCGAACTTGTTGGTGATGTTCGTTTTCTGTTTTGGACAATATTGTGATTTGGACTATTTTTCCCTTGGACTTCGGGTTTCGAGTTTTCGCTGATCGTCTTGCTGTAGTTGTTGAAACTTTAGGGTAACGGTGGCAAAATGGTCGAGTAACTCGTCGGTTTAACTAGTCAAAGCTCAGTCCATGGACAACTCGAGCTATTTTTTGGACGAGCCCAAGCCGAGCAGGGAGTTCGTTTGGCTTTCCGAGCTTGCGAATGGCCCGTGAACCTAAAGTTCATGAGCTCGTAAAAACATGAACAAAAAAGTTTAAAAAATTAAAAAATAAAATAAAATAAAATGAAACTCGAGCTCGTGGGCTTGGCTTGTGAGCTCGTGGATAAATGGGTCGAGCAGAGCTCACGAGCTCGTGGGTAGATAGGTCAAGCCGGCTTGGCCCATTGTCACGCTACTTTAGGGCAAATAGTGGCAACCCTCTAAAGCTGTAAAATTTGCATTTTCTTTATTTATGGATCGACGATTGGTCCGCTCGATACATTGACTTATCACTTTTAAATTCTTGTATTAGAAGGTCATTGTGTGGGTTGAAAATTAAGTTTAGTGTTACCATCTAGGGGTAACTATTGTCCTTTAGAATTTAAGAATCATTTACCTTATTTTACGTGTTTGAAGTGTTTTAAAAAAGTTAAGCTTGATTGGTAAAATTTACTCATTGATTCTGTGATATAATTGCTGAGTGAGTCACTGTGTAAGACTTGCATTGAGTGGGAAATTATTTTGTTGGCATACCTCTTTGTTGCGTTGATTATTCTTATATAACACTTGGACTTTACCTATTTGACTATTCCCTTGATTCGAGATCACAAACCCGCATGAGACTCTGAAATTTAGAACAATGTATATTTTGACCTTAGGGCTACTTTGTATGATCTAATTGTGCATTCATGCATTTTAGTTTATCTGTGTTCTAAATTGACAACAAGTTTTATTTTCAATTGGAAAAGGAGATTTCTATATTTAGCAATAGAAAGTGTTCGCGTGAAACCCGCAAACGTACATGATCGTTAAATAAGTAATAATATTTGTGAGTTAAGAGTATCGTTCCCACGAGGAATAAAGTCTAATTTGTAGTTCAATAGCTACTATTAAATTCGAAATGTGATGAAATCAAAAGAGATGGTTTGTATATTTTTTATATTAATCCTAAACCAATGATGCAAATAAAGTATTTATCTAATATGTGAATGTTTGTATTGGAATCGTGAATCCCCCTACTGCCATTTAGTTTAATTTTTAATCTAGTAAATTCATGTATTCAAGACAATCGATAATCCACTGTTATTCAATATTCTTTTCCAAGATATATTGAACCTATGTTTAATACGACCCGATCCTATTCCTAGTCTGAATTCATATGAAAAACATGCATTGATTCATAAGATTAATCACACATGATTGTACATGCCATATATATTATTCCTAATACCTACTGTCTATGTGTTGATTTTGCCGCGTTCTAGACTTATTGTGAGTATTCCTACACTACAACAAGCAACTTACTATCTAATTGGTGATCAAATAATCAAATAGTTCAATGGGAATGCAAAACCAATCGAGAAAAATCAAGAAGTACTAAATTAATTGTCTTGAATTAAAATAAATAAGCAATAGGGTTCATCATTCATCCAATACAAAAACGAATCTAGCCTAACATATTAATATTACAAAAAGAATAATAGAAAAATATCACCCAAATCATGAAATAAATCAAAGAATGTTAATCTTTAATTCCAGGGTTAAATTCTTCAAAATCTTGTTGTTATTGACATTCAATTCCTTGCTAGGGCTTGATTTCATCCAACAAAATTTAGTAATTAGCCTCTTGCTCTTGATGAATTTGATGAACTGTTGTGTATGAAGATGCAAGAGAGGTCTCCCTTATGTGTATCCCTCGTTTTCTATTTATAAGAGCCGAAAAATAGGTCAAAATCCCGTTCAATTTGGTTTCCAAAAGAGTTTGAATCGGGAAAGGAAACTAAAGATTCTTCTGCAGAAAAGGCCTGTGCGCGCACACCGTTATAAGTGTTGCCCGTGCGCTGTAGAACCAATTGACTCTCAAGTTGAGGAAAATAAGGTCGTGCGCGCGCGCAGTCTTGTTTCTTAATAGTTTTCGGTATTTTAGTCATATCCGATTGAGGTGATTCAAAATGTATTAGAGATCTGACTCAAAGGGATACCATTCATGTAGAAATATTATTTTTCTAATTCGAAATATTGCTATACCAAAATTGGGTCTCAATGTGAGCCTGAAAATACAAAGCATAACTTTTTTCGGCCGGAAGTTGATATGTGATAATACTTGGACTATATTTCATTCCTTTTGCTTCTTTCCTCATCCAATTGATGTCTAACACTCTCAAATATTCATTGCGAGGTTCGACGTAACTTTTGAATATTTTCATTTCAGCCCCCGAACTCTGTATTTGATACAATGGACCCTTTTTCTACTGTCTTTGCATTCTTTTCTCCAATTCTTCATCAAACATTGAATTTTACCTACGAAATAAAATATAACACAAATTAAGTAGTATTTTATCCAAAGAATAGTAAAATATCATCATTTAGGAGCTCGAATAAGTGTAGAAACTACACTTATCAGAAAGTCATAAAATGAAATGGATTTTAATTTAAGAAAAAAATTCAAAAGCTATAAATGACAAATTTTTTTGCTGATTTGTCAAAAGAACAAAAAGAATAACATGATGAGTTTGCCTACACTTCAATTATATTATAAATATGAGACGTTGTTTTGTAAAAATTTGGCAAATGTAAAACCACAAAAAAACTTTAGTAAAAAGTTGGAGGACTTGTATTTATTTAAGTCTATTCCTAACTATTTTTATTTAATCGAGAGGTTTTTTAGTTTTAAAATTGACCATTCAAAGAATGTTGATGACAATTTGATTGTATTTAACAAACCTGTGCAAAATATTGTTAGTTGTGAGAAAATTGTGACTTAAGACATATAAAGCCATAGTTTTGCTTAATTTCATGTCTAACACTTACAAAAGAGGTAAAGAATATTTTTAACTATAGTAGGAACATTTTAACACAAGATATTGTCATAGATTTCCTTACGAATAAGAAGATGACTATTAAAGCTGAAAAATATGATGAGAAAAGTGGTGAGATATACATGACGATGGGTAGAACACAGTTTAAGTAAAACTGTCATGAAGGAAATCAAGACAGAAGTGAATCAAGTGGTAACTCAATGATGAGAGTACTAAAAAGAAGGGTATAAGTAGCAATAGGTCCAAGTCTGGAACGAATAGTATGCGATACTATAGTTGCGGCAAGTCTGAACACTTTATAAGAGATTGTCCTAAAAAGAAAGGCAAACAAAAAGAAAATGCGAGAGGTGATGTGAAAGTCGCCACTAGGTCTACTTAAGTTGCAATAGGTCTAAGTCTAGAATGAATAGTAAACAATATTATAGCTGTGGTAAGGTTGAACATTTTATAAGAGATTGTCCTAAAAAGAAAGGTAAACAGAAAGAAAATGTGAAATGTGAGATGAATGTTGCCACTGGATCTAGTTGTGACCCGAGTGGAGTTTATTGATAATAAACTCTATTGTGGCTATTACTGCATTTGCATTTGTGTGATATCCCATTTGTACTATTGATTGCTTGATTTTGGTTTATTGTTCTATATTACATTTTATTATGTTGGATGGGTATATTTGCATGAATTTGAGAGTGGTCATGTTATTGTGTGTAATGTGTTGCATGCATAGTGGCTGGGATTGCTATTATGATGCCGTTACTGGGGGTGTTCTTATTTTAGTAGATGCATTATTAGTAACTGTTTCAACTAGCAATAGGGGGTATAGATACCTAAGGTTACATTGATGACATGTATGAGTGCGTGGAGAATGACATTTGGATTATGAGAGACGAGGTGATGAAATATTTTGAATCCTCTATCTATTAGAATTCAGATCTGGTAGAGTGAGAAAGGACACTATCATCACCTTTATTAGGTGGAGACCCATTATTTACTTAGTTTGAGAAAGGTAAGGCAATGATAGAGAACATCCTATGGGCTTAGGATCTTTAGTGATTTACAAGTTAAGCATGAGGAGTGACCAATCTAGTGAGCATGGTTAGCGATAAAAGGAGATATGTATTCTCTAGATACGAGCTATATGTAATGAGGTAGGATAATTATGGTGATATCTTTTCTTGTGGTCATTTATACATTTATTGTATATGTTGACCATTTATTTGATTAACTTGGCCTTAATTTGATGTTCTTAGTGTTGAACGATTTGAAAAGATTTGTATATTATTCTGTAGTGAGCTTTCATCCCATATTTTATACTGTGATTTCCAATTTTATTTGGTCACCTTGATTAGGTAGGTATAAATTTGGTGTTGTTTATTTATAGGTTCAATGGATATCAATGTGGAGATTTGTTGAATTTTATTGATACCCAATAAATTCGAGTAATGATGTTAAATGTTTGGATTAATTTCAGTAGGCTTCAATTGATGACTAGAATATTTATCAACACCACAGTTGATTGGCTCGATCCAAAAATAAATTGGGCCATTGGAAACAACTATTAATTTGTGTTGATCGTGGTCCGTTCATTAGTTGAATGGTCCTTTAATTCGTTAGCCCACTTTGTCTTTTGTTGGCCAATCTTATGTTAACCCAATTCACTTGGTTTTTAGCCCATCTAAAGCATTTGGTTTTAGCCCATTTTGTCAACCCTAAAAATATATATGCGTGCCTCTTGTTTGAGAGAACCATGTGTTTGCAAGAGAAATTGAGAGACAATTGTTTATTCCACATTCTTGGTGAAATCCTGACTATGAGTTCTCCATTTCTTATTTTTCTTCTTTGTGATATTGCATCCACCATTATCCCTTTGTGGTTATATTATTGGGCAACAATAGTAAAAGAGTTTGTGGTTGAGAAATCAATTGATGGTGTTTGATTTGCTATTACAAATTGAGTATTGAAACCAAAAAAGGAATAACACTGCTGAAGAAAAAATATTTTTGATTACTCAATCGTAAATGCAGCAATGTACAAGCTATAAATAGGCGGGAAAATGAACAACAAACTTCTAGCTGGCATAACTAAATTCCGGAAAAGGAAAGAAAAATGTTAACTATCTAAACTAACTTGCCAATAACATTAAAATTATACAATACAAAAATACATCTTATTTCTAATACTCCCCCTCAAGATGTGTGGTAAATGTCTTTCACGCACATCTTGGACAACAAATGAGTTAGAGTAGAAGCATGCAAAGGTTTGGTGAAGAGGTCTGCGAGCTGATGTTTCGAACGCACTGGAAGAAGCTTAATGAATCCAAAATTAATTTTGGCACGTATAAAATGACATTCGACTTCTATATGCTTCGTTCTTTCGTGGAAAACATGGTTGGTAGCAATCTGAATTGCAAACTGCTTGTCGCAATAAAGTATTGCTGGGGGTGAGGTATGAACTTGAAAATCATTTAACAATTGTTTGATCCATATGATTTCACTTACAACTGAAGCAAGTGCCATGTATTCTGCCTCTGCTGAAGATTGAGATATGGTTGGTTGCTTCTTAGATTTCCATGAGAGCATTGAGTTGCCAACGAAGATACAAAAACCAGTGGTTGATTTTCGCGTATCAATACAGGAACCCCAATCAGCATATGAAAATCCTTTAATGTTAATGACTGTATTGATGTTCACATCTGAAGGAAACAAAAGACCTTGTCCAGGATGGCCTTTCAAATATCTCAACAGGTGATGGACAACCTTTAGATGCTTCATCCTTGGTTGAGACATATACTGACTCAACTTATGTACTGCAAAATTTATGTCAGGTCGTGACAAAGTTAAGTATATTAATTTCCCAATTAGTCTTTTGTAGTGAGAAGCATTTGCAAGTAAGTCTCCTTCATGCTAGCTTAGAGTTAGTTTAGTGTCCATGGGGCTATTTACTGGTTTGCAGTCCAGGTATCTAGCATCTTCAAGTAACTGCATTGCATATTGTCTTTGTGATATGACAATCCTTGATGATGACCGTGCAACTTCGATGCCCAAGAAATATTTCAGATGTCACAGGTCTTTGAACTTGAACTGGGAATGCAAAAAAGTGTTTAAAGAATTGATCACCTCAATATTTGGTCATGTTATCACAATGTCATCCATGTAAACTAATAGAGCTACAAAATTCAGTCCAGAGCCTTTAGTGAAAAGAGAATAGTCTGATTCCAACTGTGTGAAACCATGATGTATAAGTGAATGAGTGAATTTAAAATTCCACTGTCTTGAGGCCTGTTTTAGACCATATATGGATTTGTGTAGCCAACACACTAATTTCTCCCCCTGTTTGGATGGTCTGATCAAATCATATCCAAGTGGGAGGTTCATGTAAACTTCTTCAAACAAATCACCATTTAGGAAGGCATTGTTTACATCTAGTTGGATCAAATGCTAGTTATAATGAGCTGCAAGTGTAAGTAGCAATTTGACAGTAACAACCTTAGTCACAGGGGAGAAGGTGTCAAAGTAATCGAGCCCTTCTTATTGGGTGTACCCTTTGGCAACAAGGCGTGCCTTATGCCTCTCGAGTGAACCATCAAAATTAAATTTGTTCTTATAAATCCACCTGCACCCTATAGTGTGCTTTCCTGGTAGCAGTTGTACAATGGATCAAGTGTGATTGTCCTCCATAGCTTTCAATTCAAGCTTCATTACCTCACACCATTGAGGAAACTTGATAGCTTGATGAAATTGTTTTGGCTTAAACTGTGAAGAAATGGATAATGCATAGTGTTTGTGAGTATTAGACAAATTTTGGTACGAGATCAAACGCCCAATGTGATATGAGGAAAGAGGGACAGATTGATCTGCATGAGATATCAGATTACAATGATAGTCATGAAGGTATTTGGGAGGTCTAAAAGACCTTGTGGATTTTCGAACTTCAAGATTAGATGTTCTGATGGAGTCTGATTGATTAAGTTGTTCAGAATTGTTGTCAATGGAATGATGTGCCTCAATGGATGGAGAAGGAGTAAGATTGTGAATAACACCTTGTGCATTTGATTCATGATGATCATGAGTTAGTTGAATAGGAGAATCTATAGGTGGGGATAAAGTAGGAGATGGCAACACCAGGTCACGAAAATGATCCAAAACAGGATCAGATTCCACAATGGTATGAAATGGAAATGTTTCCTCGTAAAAAACATTCCATTTTACGAGGAAATGTTTCCTCGTAAAAAACATCTCTAGAAGTAAAGATTTGTCTCGAGGCAACATCAAGTAATTTGAATCCTTTGACTTCTGCTGGATAGCCTATGAATACACATAACCTAGCTCGAGGTTGGAGTTTATTTCTATGTGCAGTGAGAGTGGATGCAAAGCCTAAGTACCCAAAGACACGAAGATGTGAGTAATCAACAGATTTGCCATGTAAAATTTCGTAAGGTGTTTTATGATTTAAAATGGGAGATGGAGTTCTATTTATGAGGTATGCAGCAGTTAACACACACTCAGACCAGTGATGAATGGGGATCCTGGATTGAAAGAACAAGGCTCGAGCCACATTCAAAAGATGCTAATGTTTTCTTTCTATAACAGAATTTTGTTGTTGCCTTTCAACACAACTATACTGGTGCTCAACTCCTCTTTGAGTAAAGAAATCTTTACAAGACAACTCATGGGCATTATCAGATCTGAATTTCTTGATTTTGGCATCAAACTGAGTAGAACCCATGTTAAAGAAATGAGTTATAGCACCTTCAACATTAGATTTTTGATGCAACATATAAATCCAGGTAAATCTGGAACAATCATCGACTAAAGTCAGAAACTATTTGTATCCTTTGTGTGAAGCTACATGATATGGCCCCCATATATCACAATGCAATATATCAAAAGACTTGCTAGACGGTTTATTGTGTGACTCAAATGATAATCTTCTTTGCTTAGCTATAAGACATATGTAACAAGGAAGTTGTCTATTCAACTTGGAAACATCACACGATACTTGATCTTTTAAGGCATCTAATCTTTTAAAATACAAATGTCCAAGTCTATTATGTCATACATGAGCAGATACATTGCCAACAAAATTATTTGAAACGTTATTAAAATGCCTGGTATCAAGTACATACAATCCTTGAACTTTATTTCCATTGCCAATGATCCCCTTGGTGGTAGTCTCCTGAATGTGAAATTGGTTCTGAGAGAAGTGCAATGTGAGTTGATAATCAACAGTCAATGTACTGACTGATAACAAATTGAATTTGAATTGCGGAACATATAAGACATCATATAGCACCGGATTAGGACTGACTATGATTTCTCCATATAGATTGACAACTATTTTTTTATGAATTGGCAGAGTAATGCTGGCATTTTCAACTGATCTCATTGATATAAAAGCTTTAGCATTATACCACACATGTTTAGTAGCCCCCGAGTCTACTATCCAAACCTCTTTAGTGGGCAATAACAGGAGTAACAGATATGGAATGACAATACCTACAGATCCTAAAGTGTGCTGTTTGTCCAACCCATTTGAAGTACCATTTGAGCAATAACATGCTAATCAGTTGTTGATATTTATTGGGGTTCAGGTTTTGCACAAAATCCCCCATACCATGTTGATAATCCATGTGTTGATTGATTGCCAATTGGTTAACATGACTGTTGGCTAGATAACTTTGAACATTTTCCCTAGCCTTTGGCTTGTATCCGGGGGGTATCCATGGATTTTATAACACTTATCAATTGAGTGTCCATGGAACTTGTAGTGAGTGCAATAGGGCCTATCCTTTCTCTTGAATTTCGCCAAATTTCCCATCCTAGGTCCATCATTACGAGGACTAGAATTTATCATTGGCCTTGCAGCTTCATATCTAATGGTGAATGCAGCAGCACCATTAGAGTCATTTCCCAATGAAGGTGTGCTTAATTTCTTTTGGTTTTCCTCCTGCACCATGAGTGCAAACACCTTGTAAATAGGCAGTATGGGATCCTTAAGCAGTATTTGTCCTCTAGCTTGAGAAAAAGGACTCATTCCACCCTATAAGGAAGGACATGATGTACTCTATCTGGTAATATTGATTTATTTCCTTAACTCCACCACATGTGCACTTTCCACAATTGCAGTTAGGTCTAAAATTGATCAATTCTTCCCATATGGTCTTCAACTTCGTAAAATAGACACTGATGAAATTTTGATCCTGAGTTAAGTTCATCAGATCTTTCCTTAGCTGAAAAATCCTTGGTCCATTGCTTTGTTAAAACCTTTCCTTGAGATCATTCTAGATCTCGTGAGTTGTAGAGGCATAAATGATGCTAGCTGAAATTTCCTTTGAAATCGAATTGAGTATCCATGATATTGCAATGTTGTTGTTTAGAATCCATGAATTGAATAAATCAGGATTCGTTTCTTCTGGTTTCTCCATTGTTCCATCAATAAAGGAGAGTTTATTCTTCACCAAAAGTGCAATCGTCATCGCACGACTCCACGATGCATAATTTTCTCCTATAAGCAGTTGGGATACTAGTACTAATCCAGGACTATCTGAATAATGAAGCTAAAACGGACTAGATGGTTCCTCAATGGCTGACTTGCTCATGGATGAATGCACATCAGAATTGATTTGATTGTTTACTAGTTCCATCATGGTAGAGTAGCAGAAAGGTAGAAGACGATCTGAAGGAATTTGATTTTAAGAGTTGGAAGGCAAGAGCTCTGATACCATATTGAAACCAAAAAAGGAATAACACTGCTGAAGAAAAAATATTTTTGATTACTCAATCATAATGCAGCAATGTTCAAGCTATAAGTAGGCGGGAAAATGAATAACAAACTTCCAGCTGGAAAAGGAAAGAAAAACGTTAACTATCTAAACAAACTTGCCAATAACATTACAAAAATACATCTTATTTCTAATATTGAGCGTGGTTTTACACGAATCGAAGTTTTTGGAGTTGTATTTTTGCAACAAAACTCTTACACGTGTGTATACTTAATACATACACTTCTATTAATTGCTTATTATATTCTAACATCAACAATATATAACCAAAACAAAGATGAATGGCGGTTATAAATATCTTAAGGTAACGAAATCTCTTGTTCCCTGTTTGACAGGAATTAAAGTCAAAATAAATTTTAATAACATATTTTATGGGATTCATAACTTTCCAATCACACATTTCATCAACTTTATTAAGATTTGCTAAAATTTTGAATTTTAGCTACACCAAAGAAGGGTATTGTAAACATGTATTCTTATTTGCTGCACTAGATGTATTGTGTGTATCATTCAATATTGTATTCCAAATATATATCTAGAGCCGATATGATGTATTCCATGTGTGGACTCAAGGTGACCATATTCCTCGTGTCCATGTTAAATGCATGTTCTTAGAGATACATTGAAATGAAAACCAACGATATTTCATGCCCGTTTTCTTTTCTATTCTTCTTTGGCTACAAACTTTGCAAAATTAAAGAAAAGATTATGTCTTGATGACATTCATTTTTATATGTAAAAAGTACGTCCATTTATCACTATAGATTTTTCACAATTATGAAGGAAATTACAATGTTTACACATACAACTTTGTTTTGCCTACTAAATCCCCCGTAGACCCCCAAATCTTTTATATATGATAGAAATATTAGAGTGACGTAATCTCAATATAGTGTACAATATGATTATGCGAACACTCCCAACATGCTACATCGAATTTGTAAAAAAAATCGTGTTTCTACCATGTCACCAATAGCCAAATGATCTCGTCGAACAAAATAATTCACATTGAACAAGATGTATTAATCATTGATATGAACGTATTAAGATCAAACTAAAATCACTTTCACAAAAGAATGACTAATCCAAACATGTATTAACCATTGATTCTAATGATGAAATATGTTCATAAAGCATTGAAATTACAACTTCAGGGATGACAATGGGGCGGGGAGGGGCCGTCCCTCCTCCCTTGGATATTTTTGTCTCCTTACCTTGCCTTCATACCCTGCCCTTTTTTATTTAATTTTTTACCTTTACATTTTTCATGTTTTTAGTTAGTGAAAATCATTTTTTAAAAAGATTTGTGGAACAAACCATGTTCCCTTTTGAAAAGATGATGGTTCTTTTATTTTTGTGTGATGAAAAAATTATATTTGAAATGAACTTTTAATGGCGCGGGTAATAGAATTTGGACAATGTTCTCCGTACTCGCTCGACCTCTCCTTGCCCTCACACGTCCCTAGGCAACGATTCCTGTTTCATCTCGTCTCGTCCCGTTTATTCGATTAGGCAGGGAATTCCCGTCCAGTTCGAGATGGAACCATAGAGATCGGGTTTAACTATTTTTTTTTTTTTTTTGTCATCCTTTGCTTTAAAATTTGTAACTTGCCTTTCTATAGCATCAATCTGTTGAACATAGTCGTCAAATAGATATTCCCTTTGGATTTCAATTGCTCCAAAAAGACTCTTAGAGCTCATCTAGCAAGGCTTTTAGAAAGCCAAAAGATAGACACTCACTGCTGTTGAACATATTTAGATAAGTTTTTTTGTCCAATTAAAATAGATTTTCAAGAAAACTAGTGTAAAGTAATTTCCCCCCCAAAAAAAATTAAAATCAAGAAACGTAGACCCTACCAAACATGTCCTTAATTCCAAAGCCATGTTACCAAAGCCTTTGTATTTGTCTTTTACTTTTACATTAATTTTCTCCAAGGGCTCAAGTTTGTTGTTTGTCCCTGAAACATGAAAATTTCGGCAACACTCATTAGCCAAAACTTGCCGAAGGTGATGAGTAACAACCAAGATAAACATTAAAAGAAGTTGAATTAAAAAACAAATAATGTTATTTAGCCCCACTAGAGTTAATGTTTTGAAGCATCGATTTTGAGAGTTTATGAGCGGATCAATTTTGATTGATTTTAGTAATAGCTTATAAAACAAAACCCATGATTGAGTGTTTATTATGCACCGATGCTAAAAGTTTTTTTAAAAGAATAAACTTACATATAGCCGCTTTGTGAAAATTTCAATCTATAATTTTTTATACGATTTTTTTTTACTCATAAACGATATTTTACTCGTGTAATTTTTTTTATATATAATTTAATATTTAACTTTAAAAGTTAAATATTTATTTAGGGTGTAATTTTGAAGTTTAGTGACTATTTATAGTAATTTTGAAGTTCAGTGACCTCCTATGAACTTTTTGCAAAGTTCGGTGACTAATTATGAAAGTTTTGAAGTTTGGTGACCTCCTGGAAACTTTTGGCCAAGTTTGGTGACTATTTAGTGTATTAACTCTAAAAATTAGACTACACTGATTTTGAGAGGTTTTAAACAATCAAAAATCGGTGGTCAAAAAAATTAATAAGCATAGGTTTTCTAAATCACTCATAAATGGTGCCATCTAAAATCGATCAAAACAAGTAGGGAAAAAAAAAAAAAAAAAACTCCCAAGCAACCCCTTAGAATTTTTATTTTTCTTTTTCGGTTCTCTCGTTGATTTCTATTTTATAAGAGTCCGTTTGATTGCAAGAATGAAATTTGAGTAGAAAGAAAATGAATTTTGGGGAATTGAATTGACTAGAACTTATTTTATTGAGAATTGTCAATTATTGGTATAATTTTCTACCTGAAAAGTATTGAAATTTTGGATCTTCTGATATTTGTTTGACCTTATTTTTCAGGAAAATTGTTCGTTAAAGGGGTATAATTTGTTACGATTGGAGATACAATTTATTTACATTGCCAAAAAAAAAAAAAAAAAACTTAAAAGCCAAGAAAATGTGAGCATGTAGGTGAAAGATGGAAAACCAATTCTATGGAAATTTGTGCAATCAAACATGCAAAAATATGAAAAATGGTTCATGGAATTGAAGTGCAATTAAATAGGGCCTAAACAACTTGAAAGTATACATTTGTAAATGATGTTTATTATGATTATTCATTTGCATTTCCTGTAACTCTTTGTAAAACTTATTGTAAAATAAATATTCGAACTTAAATAAATCACCTTTTGTTGTTCAAATTTATTTTTTTATTTCCGTTTTGAAAATTAAATCAATGAATTGTCACTTTAATCTTTTTCTCAAAATATCATGTTGATTAATAAATTCTCTTTTATCACCCACTTAGTTCATTGTGACATCTATTTAATATTTCCGTCAATCAATTTTTTTCTAAGACCTTTTATTAATGAAAAAAATATTTTTTACTTCTCCAATTAATAACATTCAAAAATTAAAATTAAAAGAGAAAATGTGTATTAAAATATTTAGGATGCGTTTAATTGCGAGTATGAAATTTGCATACAAAGAAAATAATTTTTAAGTAATTCAATTGACTAAAACTCATCTGTACGTAAATTATTAATTAAATGTGTTTGATTGATTTAATTTTCAAGCTAAAAAATATTAAACTTGTCAATTTTTTATTGGTGGGTAGATGAGAGTGAGCGAATTATCTGGAAAATAAAAATCATTTATTTCCTAAAGAAAATGTTTTCCTTATTTTTTTAAGGAAAATATGATAATATGACCCACAAGTTGAAAAATATTTTTCACGAAAAAAAATTTCAATCAAAGGGTGAACACGGTTCGATTTAGGCGGTTTTTGTTATATTTTCAATTCAAACAATTTCACGCGGTTTGAGGTTTTTTCAAACCAAACCAAACCATTTTATTTTTCAAATCAAATCAAACCAAACAATTATTTGCAGTTTGGTTCGATTTTAATCCGCGGTTTACCTGTCGATATTATAGTTATATGTTTAAAACAAGTTAACATATACATTTATACAAAAACTAATAATGTTAAATGTTAAATTGCATTCATATTTGTTTAAAATTCGATATATAAACAAAAAGATAAAAAAATAGTATCAAGTTAGCATCTAATAATAAGCTCTCCAGATTTTATAAGCAATAATATCAAGATAAATACAAGAGTACTAACCTCTCATTTGATAAAACTCGATCAATATCCTTTGTTGTAACACATGATTCGACCTCTGTATGATATGCAAATATCAAAATATTTATTAGTCTTATAAAATGATATTAACAACAACTAAGAAACAATATGCATAAAATATCAAAATCAATAATAAAAAATAAATGTCACATTCCACAGTTTTCTTAAAGTCATCCAATGCTTCTTCAACATCCAAATATTGACGAATCACTATATGTTCATTGCTGCTATGCAACCAATTCTTCGAGCATATTAAGGCGTCAACCATTTTTCCACTCAATGAACTTCTAAAGGAGTTAAGAATCCAACTACTCATAAAAAATGTCAACTCTGAAGTGATCGTAGATATTTGAATTGCTAATATATCTTTGACAATTTTAGAGACAATTTTGTACTTGTGCACATTCAATTTTCATCAAATTAAAACGTCAAACTTGGGATCGGTCAAATCTTCACAACGATTAGACAAATAATTAACCAAATCATTCTTCTCAGATTGTATGTTTTGCATAATCATTATTCACAACCTGTTTGACGTCCAACAACTAGTAGTCAAAGAAACTTTATGTTGACTCAACTCTTTCTTCAATTTCGTCTTCTTGTTTAGGAATAAATTATATATATCTCTCGCTACTATCATCTTTGAAGGAAATACAAATTTTGGGGAAAAAAAATCTTATATAACCTTGAAAACCTTCATCCTCCACATGTCGAAACAGTAATTCAGACAATATGAAGTACCATGTAATATGTTCTCTAACTTCTTTTTGAATAAACTTGATAAATTTTGGTTTGCTTGTGTCTTTGCAAAGACATTATTGCATATGTGGCTGAGCAACATTCATAATTTCACGTTCAATTCATTTTGTAATTATGGGTCTAAATTTGTTTTAACGAAGACCCAACTAAATACTAATGACAATGACATACTAACTTGTTTGTTATGCATGAGTTATGTTAATTAAATTTGTACCCTAAAAAAAAAGTATACTTTAAATCCTAAAAACTATACATGAGAATTTATAATTTAATAAAAATATTTTTTTAATTAAAAAAAGTGCGGTTCGGTTTGGTTTTTTGCGGTTTTTAAATTTGAAACTTAAACCAAACTATTTTGAAACGGTTTGGTTCGGTTTGAGGAAAAAAATTACGGATCCACATGGACCCAAACTAACGACTTCGATTCGGTTTCCGGTTTCACGATTTTTTTGTGTAGTATCAAACATCCCAAAAATAAGAATTTGAATGAAATAATATCATTTTTTTTATGAAAAATAAAAGCAATTAAACACACTCTTAGGCTCGTTTGATAGGTTTCAAATTTCATGGATGTTTGATACCATTTTTTCCCATGGAACTTCTTTTCCATTTTATGGCTACATGTACACCAATTCCTCATTTTCAAGGAATTGGATTTCCTAATTTTTTTTTTTTTTTGACAATGGAAACAAATTTCATAATCAATTGTTAAAAAAAATTTATTTTACTGGACAATTTACATGTAAAACAAAATCAAACGAACATTAAATTTTGATGAAAAAAATGTTTTTTAGGGAATATTTTTTTTTTTACTTTTTGGCAATGAAAATAAATTTTATAACGAATTGTGGAAAAAAATATCACTTTAATGGACAATTTCCATGTAAAACAAAATCAAACGAACACAAAATTTAAAAGTTTTTCCGGTGAAAAATTATATCAATCAAACACACTCAATTAACAATTTTCTGCAAAATAATTTCTAAATTATTACTTTTTCCGAAATTTATTTTCTTTCCACCTTTACAATTAAATGGACGGTTAAAGTAAACTCTAAATACATACAATATCAATATTAAATAAAATATTGTTATAAATTCGAATTAATAAATAGGAAAGATGAAGGAAAAAAAGTAGGAAAAGAATCGTATCCCCTCCACCGCCAAATCCAATCGCCATCTTCGCTGGTGACGCGTAATGGCTAAAGACTCACGTGATAACACGTGAATAGCACAAATTAAAAGATCGCTGAGTCACCGAGTCACTGACCCTGGTCGATTCTGTGAAAAAACAATTTTTTTTATTCGTACGGAAAGTCAGTCGACTCTCTAAAATTATTTGTTTGTATAAGCTAATTTGGCAGATCGAATCCCACTCTCACTCTCGAACCCTTGAAATTTCTGAAAGGTATGTTTTATATACACGTAAACCCCTTTGTTCCGGCGTTTTTCTCTATCTATATTTCGCTAATTTCAATTCATATTTAATTATGTATTTGTCTTGTCGGTATTTGATTTTCTAAAATTTATGATTCGCTTAACGCTTTCCATTTTCCATTAATATATTCTTAATTTGGCATTTTCTTATTTTACTATCAAAATGGAAAATTATGTGATAATTTATGTAAAAAAGGACAATAATCCTGATCTATTATCACGTTTTGAATGTATATGCATGCGCACATATGAGATGTGTATGTATTGTTGGATGAACTTTTCTGTTACCATAAGTGGGTTTGAGCTGGTGAGTGTTGAGGTCTAATGGTACTATGACATGGATGGATTTGATTGCTGTTCAGAAGTGTGATTTATTCAAGAAGACAAATGTATGGCAATTGAGCTCCAGTTGCTTTGAAAATTTGTAGTGTTCTTTTTCTCTCTTAGGGCTTATAAGAGATTCTTCATAGGCCATAGCATAGAAAGTTTCAAAGAAACTCAAGTGAATAGGTATACTGCAGGCACGGAGGTGGAAATGTTTTGGAGTTTGAGATGAAAAATAAAAGAGAGATGGAAAAGGTTGAAACAATGAGTGACGTGCAAATTTCATTTTTAGCAAATTCATTTTTGTATGTGGATTTTGACTGGTGAATAGTGTGTGAATCTCGTTTAGTGTTCCCTCTCTCACTTTTACATGATGCACAAACACCTATATTATCTAATCATCTTTCCATTGCTATCTACAGTGCAGAAAACGCGATGAGTTGACAGTTATTACACAGTTTAGTTTTTTTAACCGGAATAGTCATTGCCGACTCTAATTGAAGTAACTATTAATGATCTATTCTTAAAATGTTTTAGAATTGATTTTTTTTTGGAAAGAATGAACTTTGACATTGGTTGATTGAGGTATAAATTCATTGTAATTTTAGGCTTAAATTGAGCTGACTGGAATACTTCAAATGGGGGTCGATACTGATACACTTAAAGATGGATCGACTTCTACTGAAATTGTTAACGCTGGTGAAATGGAGTCAGAATCAAATAACATTGATTCACTTGAAGTTATCTCGTCTAGTGGAGATATTACCCAACATATAAGAAGTGCTGCAGAGATTTTGACGAGGCTCGAACTAGATTTAGCACGTTCCTCAGAGAAGTTGGTTAACTTAGCCTTACTTGTTATGTATGTGGAAGCAAGGGAAGATGATTTTGAGGCTTTCGTTTTGGATGAAAAATCTACGCCTGAAGGTTCTGATGAAAAGGCACTTGAATTCGATCTTTTATCTGAGATTTTGGACTCTGAGGTCAAAGAGCTGAGTAATTTTCTATCCTCTCTTCAGACAGAGATTCTAAGTTCCCAAGGGGTTATATCTTCCTTTGAGCAGTATGGTGAAGCTTCTAAGGGAATGAAAGAAAAGTTGTATGATTGTGAGGAATACTTGAAGCAGTCATTTGAGCGGTCCACGGAAATACAGGAACAATCTTCCAGCTTCAAAAGGACCTTGTTGACTTCTGCCATAGATGAAAACTGTGAGTTTATTACATAATTTTATTTATTTATTTTTTTTATTTATGAAATATCACTGTATATTTGGTGCTGCACAGTTTTACATAATTTTTTTAATGCTAGATTGAGATCCCATGCGGAGTTAGATTCCATGAACAACTGGAATGGAAACATATAATTGAGTGGATTCAGATAATTTATTGCTTCAAACACCCCTTCTCCCTTAGTATCTGCAACTCCCTTTTGTCAAAACTCGAGCAAATAAGTAAACCTTTGTTCCCATTTTTTTTGTTTTTTTGTTTTTTTTGTTTTTTTGGTGAGTGGATTGGGGGAAATGCTGTATTGTTGTTTTGTCATTTAGTTACTGCTGCAAATGCATGACAGTAAATCTGAATTTCCTATCTTCAGCTTAAAATAAAATAATTCTTCTTTACTTCATCTAATAACGATTAAACATCTTGACAGGGAAGGGCAATAAAGAGGTGGTGAGTTTTGAGAATGGTGATCTTTTACGCCAAAATACAAAGATAAAAATGAAGACTGTGGAAGAGCAGAGAAAAATTTTGCAGATGCTTGAGAAGTCTTTGGCCAGAGAATTAGATCTTGAGAAGAAACTCAGTGAGTTTACACAAATTGAAGAAGATTTAAATATTAAGCTGCAACAAGAAGTTTTCTGCATAGAAGAAGAAGTTGAAGTTACCTCGGAAAGATTGTTTGAGGCAGAATATACTGCTGAAATCCTGTCTGGGATTTCAAAAGATCTACTGGGACGAGTCCAGATTTTACAGTTCAATCTTAAAGGTTCAATCCAGAGAGAAGAGGAGTTGAGATCTAAATTTCAAGATATAAATGAACAGTTGAAAGATAAAGACCATGCTTTGCAGAACTCAGAGAGTGCCACGAGTGAACTCGTGGAAAAGGTGACTTCACTTGAACAGAAACTGAAAGATTTTGTGTCTCAGTTGAATACAGTGAAGGATTCTTCTGACAAAAATGAAGAGTTATCCACTAAGATTCTTGAAAATGAAAATATAGTTAATGAATGGAAAGAAAAAGCTTATGATGCGGAACAGAGGTCTGCGAGTGCTGAAGCTGAGTGTAAATTGCGTAGAGAGTCTAATGTGGAGCTTAATGAAGACCTTTGTATCCTTAAGAGTAGCATTACTATTTCAGATGAGAGAGTGGAAGAGCTTGAGAGAAAGTTGAAGGACTCCGAAATTAGGCGACAGCATGCAGTGGCATTTGCTGAAGCTAGTCAGGAGAAGCAAAGCATGTTAGATTGCACGATCAAGGATATGGAAAATTTAATAGAAAGTCTGAAATCAAAGGTGTCAAAAGCTGAAAGTCACGCTGAGAGTGCTGAAGAAAAGTGTATCATTTTGTCAGAGTCCACTGCCAATCTCAGCGAAAGAATAAATTTTCTAATGAGTAGAACAGAAGACTTGGAGGCATCTTTACATCAGGCTGAGGAAGCGAAAAAGGAAACTGCAAAAGACATTCGTGTTCGCACAAAATTTATAGCAGATTTAGTTGTGCAGTTGGCTCTTGAAAGAGAACGCCTTCATAAGCAGGTTTCACAGCCCCCCACTCTTTCTTATCGTGCACTCATAATATGATCACTGCAAGACAAGCCTCTTTTATTATCTTTCGGAGCCAATTATCAATTAAAATCTTTCTTGTTTGTCCCTCCCTTTTCATTACCAATGTATTTTTTTTTTTCCCTCTTTGAGTAAGCTTTGACTAATCCTGGACCACAGATCTAGACTACAAAGCCATTTAAAAATTTTAAGATCACTCGATTTTGAAGATGAAATTCTGGTAGAAATGCATCAAATCACACCCTGAAGCCTCTGTTATTATCCTTAAGAAATGTCTTATATTGATAAATACTTGGCTAAAGCTTTATTTCTTTGTTAGATTGGAAAGAAGTGTTGAGATTGTCAATCTGTCCTGAGCCTCACAACTTTTCTGCTATTAGCTATTCAACATTGGAACACCACCCCCCCCCCCCCCCCAACCAGTTTTATGGGGTAGGAGGAAATATACTTTACTATTGATGTTGTAATCCAAATTTCGAAATTGTAGGACATTACTCCAGAGTATATAATACTTTCCCCTGATTGTTTGACAATAAAGGTCTCTTTAGATTCTGACTGTATTATTGATGCAGATTTTATCATTAGTGAAGGATAAAAAAATAGCAGTAAAGCATTCGCGGCAAATGTGTGAGAATCCCCCAGTTTCTACAACTGTGAATTCCAAAGAATCTTTGCTTTCTGAGAATGACTCTAGAAATGCAACATCTGCTGAAGAAAGTAATGAGCAAATAACCGAGTCTTTAGCTACCAGTCATGAGGTATGTGATACAGTAAGTGTTTGTTCTCGTCAATTCTTAGTGGAATAATCCAGTATAGATAAACAAGGATGATTTTTTTTTTATTTTGTTAAAAGTTGTAGAAACTTTTGATCCTAAAGTCATCTGTTTTTGAAATGACCAGTCAAATACTAAATGGGATTCAAAATTTGAAGTGGAAGTTAGCACAAGTTAGGTTTCTCACTTGTGTTGCTTTTCTTCGTGCAACTGTTGACACTGTATCCCAGTATTTTAATTTGTTTTCATCTCTATGCCTGCACTTCAAGATGTAGGAGTTCAGGGACAAGAAACGGCTGTGTAATTAAATGAATTAAGAGATGGAGCCAGTAGGAAATGACCTTCGAATTATTTTGAATGTAGAAACCTGCATTGTAGCCATCTGACTGATAGGAGAAATTTTAGCAACTGTAGTAAGATTCGTTTGGCTAAGCTTTTAACAAAATAAAGTCACTTTTTTGTTTCCAAACATGTTTCAATATGTTAATTTATTCTTCTTTTAATGAATAAAGTTACTCTTACCATATCGTCAAAATAACTTGTTTCAATTTTAACCAAATACAGGATAACGGCTATGATTTTTTTTAAGCTTAGCCAAACAACTCTGACTGTGGACCTTAATTGCCATTGACCTATGCAAATATATGAGCATTAAGAGTATATATATGGGATAGTGATACTTGTTAATCCCAGTGATGTATGGTCCTCTAATTATTAAGTTCTTTTTCTTTTTTCTAAATGTTGCTTTTCTCAACATTAGCGAGGAGCCTTATGATGATGTCAAAATACTAGTACTTTTAATTAATATCCTTTTACCCGTTCAATGAAAGTTTTATCTGATTTCAATCTTGGAGACTTCTTTTTCATATATTTAGAGCATGTTTGGCTAATCATAAAAAATAAGTCTTCCAAGTACTTTTAAGAAAAGTAAAGACTTCAACTTTTTACAAAATTAGGTTTTGTGATAAAAAAGAAAGTAAATTTGATATATCATTGGGGAAAAAATGTAACTTAAAATTTACATCTAAACTTTGCCATTTCCATCTTTTTAGACACAGTGGTGGATTTGTTCTAGGCATCCACCGTATCTTTTACTACCTTTTGGTGGAAATTGTAAAATATAAAATGTTCCGATGGCTGGCCTGCCATCGTGCTGACATTAATCTATTTGTTGTTGTAGACGGTCAATAAGCTTGCAGACACACCTACAAGCGAGACGAAGATGGAGCGTGCTGATTCCATCTCCAAGCTCGTGACAGTAAGGAATATAGACGCAAACATGCTCAACTTCAAGTATGTCCTCGTGGCACTTGGTGTAGCGCTGATTTCATCTTTTGCTGCAGCTTATTTGTTTCAACATTAGACAGAGCAATCTCGATAGTTTTAGCTGCTACATGATCTGAGATGTTCCTTTTAAATGGTCATATGAAGTTGTGAAAGCCGGGAAACAGATTTCTTTGATGACTGGAGTTGGGTCGTTTTTTGTTTTACGAAAGTGAAAAATTAGATCGATCCTCTTGATGAAGTAACAAAGTTAGGTTATGTTATGTAACATACATGCTAAGGCAAGTTGTGGGTCAATTTCACTAATAGAGATGAAATTTGGGAAGCTCATAATTTTTTATTATTATCTGTATTTTCTATGTAATTATGATGAAGAATTGTTTTCTTCTTCTTTGATGCAGATGTGATTTTTACCAGTATATATTGCAGTTTCCAGGGTTGCTTCTTCGTTGGAAACGTTTAAAACAAAAAGTCCCATGTTTGATTAGCTAAAATCAATGCATGATTTTTGGAAGTTTATTTTTGTATTATTATTTTATAAATTATTATGTGGACCGACTATTTTGGAAAAATAATTAGTCAACAACGTTTTATGTTTGTTTGCCCATCAGTCAGTCAGTCAATTTAAAAAAACAAAAAAGATACAGAGATTTTTTATTTTTATTTTTAATTTAAAAAAAAAGTCCGATTCAACTTTGTCATATATCATGCCATATTGTTAGGTATTTCTTGTGTTTGTTTAAAAAAATAAAATTAGTAATATATATATATATATATATATATATATATATATATATATATTTATTTATTTATTTTTGACTTTTTCATTCAACTAACCAAAGTTAAACATGTGTTGCATGTTATTTTGAAATACTTTACAAGTGTTCTGAAAGTAATATTTGGCATTTTATTTACCATTTTGATCTAAATATGAGAGAAATGCAAACCATTGAAAATAAATGTTAATTATTATAAATGCACTTAAATAGATAAATACATACTGTATTAGAATTACAATTAAATGTATAAATGAAATTGATTGACAAATACGATATATAAACTAACGTAAATATTAATTAATTTAAAATTTATACAAAGGATTATATACGTGACCATGGATGTTAAATTACTTATACTAAATGAATAATATTTAATTTTTAATTAAGTGAAATTGGATGCTAATTAGAATACATGTACGTGAATAACGAATTTTATTTTTGAATGTGAAATTCTAATTAATATTAATTAAGTGAGTGTATATTAATCAATTGAGAATGAATAACAGGAACATGAACATTAATGTGAATGTAAAATTCTAATTAATATTAATTGAATGAATGAAAATGTTAATTAATTGAGAATTAATAACACGAAGTGAAATTCTAATTAATGTCAATTAAATGAACGTGAATGTTAATTAATTAATAGTTATTTACAATAAATACATCCATGAATAAGAATGTTGTAGTATTTATTACAGTTTATAATATAAATAGTTATTGAAAAATGAAAAATCGAGTATTATTAAAATAATTAAATTATAGTAGGGTTATAATCGTCCAAAAAATGATTCTCACTTGACATAATATTTAATATATTATAGATAATTCACAATTTGAAAAGTATAACGAATATATAACTATTGTCAATTTCTTCCAGCTTAAAGCAAAGTAAATGTCATGTCATGATTTGTGCTTTTAACCTAACCATTGCAACGAAACTTCGCACAAATAAATATTAAAATATTAAAAGAGTAATTAATGTAAAATGTCCTCATCATTTGTACTTATTGCAAAAATCGTCTCTATAATTTTTATTTTCTTCATCAAAGCATTGTGAAATAATTAATTTACACACCTCTTTAAATGAAGAAATCGAAAAGAAATAAATAATATAAAAAATAAATAATTGCAATTAAAGTCCTTAATTTGTTAAATAGTGAAACTAACTCCACTAAAAATAATTTAAAACATATTTTAAAAAATTATCTTCCCAAAATACAAATATTATTTTCTTTTTAGCTAGGTTTGAATTAGAACAATTAGGATTGTGATTTTGATTAAGATCTTAAACGAACCATCTAATTAAAGAAGAAATATCATCTTCAAACATAATTTGGCGAGGCAAAAGAAACTTGAACAAAATTTAAAAGTTAATGCAATGTGCATATATACAAGAATTTGTTGAAAATAGTTAAATTCCTAAAAACTTTTGTAACTTCGCTAAAAAATAAATAAAAAAAATTGGAACACGAAACTTGATTATAGGAAAATAGCTACATTCCTAGTGATGGTGGTGGTGGCAAGGTGCGGAATTTGATAGGAAGGAAGAATCATTTTGTTTCTATTTTTAATATTTTGTTTTTCTATTTTTAATTTTAATTTTTTACTTTTAATTCTCTTATTAATTATTTTGGTGATGGAGGATAGAGGATGGGGGCAACTAATTAGAAAGATGAAATATTTTTATTTTGTTAATATGTTTTAAATTGTTTTACGTGAGATTCGTTTATATTAAAAAAAAAAAAAGAACTCTTAACTGTAATATTTATTTTATATATTTTATATTTGTTTATTTAAAGAAGAGAGTAAATTAGTGATTTTACAATACTTTAATGAATAAAATAGATGGTAAAGACCTTTTTGTATAATGAAGGCAAATGATAGGGACGTCTCGCACCAATTACCGTATTAGAAATATATGAAGTTTCGTGATTAAACTTGAACTATAAATTCATTTAGCCCATATTTGGTGGCCTTTAGTTTGAAAAAACTATGTTTTGAATAGTATTTTTTTGGAGAATATAAGGTTAAAAAATAATGAAAAATTTAAATTTACGCGTAAAATATTTTATCGTGTAAATGTGTGATTGAAAATGAATATTAAAGATAAATTAAAGTAACTTAAAGGTTAGAGGCTTAATAGTGTTTTAGAAGGGGAAAAGAAAAGGAAATTATTAAAGTTAAAAAAAATAGAGTAAAGATCTGTTTGACATGACTTTTGCTTCTTACCTTTGCTTCTTACCGAAGAGCTTTTAGAAAAGTTATCTGAATATTTGTTTGGAAATTAATTTTAAAAGCATTTCTTATTTCAAAAGTACATTTAGAGAAAATCGCATTGAATCAATTTCTTCTAAATATTAAAAATTATTCAAACGAATTCAAAAATAACTTTTAAATATCAAAAATTCCTTTTACTTTTCAAAAGCCGACGCTAAAAATTCTCCACTAGAAACAAAATAATTTGGCCCTGTTTGTTTTGCATTAACATCAAAAAAAAAAGGACCGTTACAATTAAATGTGGGTCCCAATCGTGTCTTAAACGGTCAATTATGAGTGTTGAAATTTCTCTACACGTGAACAATTCATGCCAGTCGAACAGTTCGCTGTATTGAAGTTTTGAGCACGTCAAAGAAAGAAAAAAAATTAATAATAATAAAAAAAGTGAAAAATCCACTTGGTGAACAGATAAATTTTACGTCAGATATCACATAGACAAAGGGATCGCTGCTTTTCGGTTTCGGGCTTCTGCGATGGCGGAGGACTCCGATCTTCACCGGTTTCACCACCATGGACCGGCGACTCCGTCTCAACAACAACCACCACCACTAAGGCCCATTTCCAGCGACACTACGAGGGCCCATCAAGAACAAGAAAACCAATATGAGGAATTCTATCGACAAGGCTCAATTTTGCTCGATTTTGATTCCAATTCCTCTTTCTTTATACCCGACGAGTACAACACCAGCACCAATTTCAGGTTCGATTTTAATGTAGATCCGGAAAGCTGGGGCTGCGGATATGAGGATTCCTTACCTTGCCGAAATCGCTGTTTCTGTGGTGAAGAAGAATGCGATGACCCGATGAATTTCGTTACCGATCTGTTCGAGACCCGCGAAGTCCATGTTCTGAATGAGCAAATCTGGGATTTCGATTCGGGTCCGGCGGAGGATCTGGGGATGGAATTTGGGTTCGGTCCGGGTCTTGGGTCCGATACAGACCCTTCTGCAATTGTGGTTGGTGTTGTGGGCGCGAATTTGGAGTCCGATTCCGGCGAAATTGAGTTAAATTCTGGGTTTATTGTCAATGATGAAGATAATTATGATAGCTTTGGGGTCAATGATTATCGTATTACTGAAAATGAAAGGGAAGAGTTTGAATTCGAGGAGGTGGATGAGAGAACCCAATTTGACGAGAGAGAGAATTTTGATTCCGTTATCGATCGTATTGGGGGAATCTTGGTTTCTTCAAATGTTCCATCCCCAGAAGGCGAGAATTCATTTTTAGACGAAGTAGAAGACGGAGTAGAAGAAGACGACGAAGAAGAAAACTATGTACAGTGGGACGTGCTCATGACAGTGAATAATTTGGATAGAGATTTTGGTTTTGAGACCCCGGAAGAACATAACAATGGGAGTGAAGTTGCTCGTTTTGATCTTTCGGAAAATTTTATTATGACTATGGAACAACTGGCGGAGAATGCGAATGCTGTAAAGTTTGGTCTTCCTGCATCAAAATCTGTAGTGGAGAATTTGCCTTCAGTAGTGTTGACAGTAGACGAAGTACGGGAAAACAATGATGCGGTTGTTTGTGCAGTTTGTAAGGAGGATGTTGCGGCTGGAGAGAAGATGACTAAAATGCCTTGCTTCCATCTTTATCATGGTGACTGCATTTTGCCATGGCTTGAGATCAGGAATACATGCCCGGTATGTAGGTACGAGTTGCCCACAGACAATGCAGCTTACGAGAAGAGGCGGAGCAATAGGGTTGCTGGTCGCTTGGTCGATGATTTCAGGTGAGTTATACCATTGAATTTCGCTTTTGAACTCTTTCTTTTCGTATCTGGAAAGGGCGACTCAGTTGTCTTGTATCTCAATGTCAGATTGCAAGTCAGATGGATTTGTTGTTGGAATAAATTTCTCTTATGCTATCACTAGATATATGTATACCTTAAAAGGCTTGTTTGGCTAAGTGGACTAGAAAATGAAACTAAAATTTTATTTCTGTACTCTTTACCGACGTTGGCAAAGCTTGGATTTTTAAGGTTTACGACGGTTGACTGTGCTAAATCGGCTATGATGCTATGGTGTCGACATAGCACATGCCTCGTAAAGAGAGTGGTATTTGAAGAAAATAATAAATTTAATTATTTTATTTAAAACTATAAGGAAACAAGAATCTAATAAATTTTGGGTTTAATCATATAAAAAATATGCAAATGAAACAAAATGTTGGAATTGAAAAGTTCTTTTTAAAGGTTAATGACTAATTGCATAAATTTCTCAAAAGAAAAAGTAAAGAGAAATATAACGTAGCAGATGGGATAGTTATATATTTAAGCCCTGTTTGAGCCATATTATTGTGGAATGAGAATGAAAAATATAGTCGTTATTGAGTCCCACACAAAATATAGAAATTCAATGAAAAATGAGAATCAAACGGGGATTTACATTTAAAATATTTTAAAAATCATGGCGGGGGCAGTTGTCCCCACGTTAAATCCGCTCCTGAGTACAAAGTACTATATGCCCAAATGTACACCTGTTTCACTTGGGATTAAGTTGTGGGTGAGCGTCTATGTTTTTTCTGTTTTTCATTAATGAGTTTCAATCATATCTTGTCCATCAAAAATGGTGAATTTTTTGAAGTCTGGTGATCTCTCAAGAATTGCCTGTTTGGTGTTGGTTTGCTGCGGTGAAATTTTTGTGGAAGTAGAGTCAAGTGTGCAGATGAACATCGTGTAATTTTGGGTCAAGCAGTAGAACCATTCCACACGTCACCCCTAAAGAAGCATAGGAGTTGAGTTTATAGCATAATTTGGCATGTTTAACATCAATTCTATAATTCTCCAAATCACAGTAAATAAAGTGTTACGGACGGGATGTTAGGTGCTTTTTTACTATGTCATTTAATAGAAAATTTGAACTTTTTATACCTTTTTTTTTTTTTTTTACCCCACATGCTTCCCATTTGAGAAGCTAGTTGCCAGGAAGCAGCAGCTACACTCTTTTGGATTGAATTTACAGGTGGGTTTTATCAGGGGCGGACGTAGAAGATAAAAGTTAGGGAGCACACTCGAACTTGCAAAGAAGTTGGGATAAATTTTACACTCGAAAATTTACGTAAAAAAAAAATCATATCTCATGTAATCTTGCATTCGAAAATTTACATGGGATATGAGTTTTTCGGATGTAAAAATTCGAAAATTTTTGATGTCATATTCCATATAAAGTTTCCTAATAAAATGATGAAAATTACATTAAAGTGTATCACAAAAATAGTAAATGTTAATGAAATAATTGATTTTTTTTTTTGAAAAAAAATGCGAGTTAGACGTTTTTCTTTAAGACTCGCGTTTAACGTATTTTTAACTATTTTCGATATCTATTTGAACTATTCGATATACCCATAATGTAATTATCGAAATAAGCTTTGAGATTACATAAACAATTTGTAGATTTGATTAACGTACAATCGTCAGTGAATTTTTAAAACTAGCATGTTATCGAAATTCAAATTTATTGTGATTTTGCCCCTGTTTGGTAGAAATTAAAATCAAATTTGTAGTAAATTTTGATAAAAGTTAAAACAATTATGGATTCTATGAAATATATTATTAAAATTTATTGTTAACTTTGATTTAAATTAAAATTTAGATTTCAATCGATACCAAATACAAATTTTTTTTAAAAAAAAAAAACTCAAAAAGTTTGGGGGACACGTGCCCCCAAGACCCCCGTGTCCGCTCCTGACTACATTGTAGAAAGTTCTGCATCAAACCTGACACTCAATAAGCGCCGTTTGGCCTCCATTATTCCATATTATAATTAAGGTTATCAATGGATTGGATTTTGATCCGAATTCGACGAAATTAATGGGATATTGATTTATGGTCTTAGTCCGATAACCCGATCAAGATTTGAATCCGATAATCTGTTAATTAAATGGATCAAATATGTATATAGGTCAATTCGATCCTATTTGTTATAAATAATTGAGTCGGTAAAAATATTTTTATGGCATATTATTTGTTACTAAAATAAATAAATAAAAATATAAAAAATTTTAGAATAAAAAATAATCAAATTCAAGACATAAAAAAATTGAAAATTTTATAATTATTAAACTTGTTTAAGAATTGAAAATTAAAAAAAAAAGTTGATTTAAACCAATGTTTTAAAAATCAACCCGTAGTCGAATTAATATTGAACTGGTTGTCAAATTGAATATATAACTATACACATAAATGTAAAATATTATAAAAACAATAGATTTTTTTTTTAATTTTAGTTTACTAATTTAAAGTAAATAAACATCTATATTTTTCTTAATTAAATTTATTGTTGTAATTTATTTTATAACTTCAAGAACTAATAATTAATTATGTAACAAATAATTTGATTTGTTCATGGAAATAATGAAATAAAATATTTATATTTAGAATTGAAATTCAGTTTTACCTTATCCTACATCGAATATCAATAGAAAATTAGAAAAGAATCTCTTCTTTAAAAATGAACATCTTGATGGTGAAAGTCACTATTGGGCTTGTTAGTAAAAATAAATGGGCCTCAAGTTAGTTCAAAGTTTTTAAAGTACATAAAATCATTTTTCTTTAATTTTTATTAATTTCGGATCGGATTATCGGATTGGATATCTGATAATATAACAAATCGGATATAGATTTAACAATCAAATATCCGTTGGATTATTGGATCGAATAAGATTGGATAATTTTTTTATCGGATCGGATTGGATTTAACAATCAAATATCTGATCCATTTACAGCCCTAATTATAACGAGAGAAATAGTAATTTTTTAGAGAATGCAGGTTAAAAAAGAAGAAAGAATTTTGAATTTACGTGTAATATTATTTCATCGAAAAATGTGTGATTGATAAGAAAAGAGAGAAATTAATTATAATTTAATGGAGAATAATAAGGCCAAACGTGGGCTTGACCTCTCATTTAGGAAATCTTTCTATACACAACCGTTATGATCGAAACATGTTTAGAAAAGTCTATATGTGCCCCCATTCGGTAGAAATTAAAATCTACATATTAATTTAGGTCAAAGTTAATATTAAATTTTAATTATATATTTTATGGGGTCCACAACTTTTTAACAATATATTTTGTCATTTTAACCCCCACCAAATAAGGGCATGATGCGTAGGTTCAACATGTGGAAAAAAAACACCATGGACTAGTTGGAGAAATAATTCAACTGCCCAATGAATCACAATACCATAGAACCATTGAAAGACGATATTTTTCCTTTTTCTTACCTTGAAAACCCCCCAATAGACAGCATGCTTGTTACTCTAAGTTCACGTGAGAAGAGCATCTACAATCATGGTGTATAATAGATCTAAATTATAATTTAATGGTGTATTTGATGAATATTATTGGAGAAAGAATGCGTTGACGTACAAAAATGTGGCACAATCGAATGGTCCAAAGAACGAAGCCCAGTTAAGAAATTCGGAGGATGAGCCCAATTAAGTCCACGTAAAAGTCCAAGACGAAGTTATGTAACGGAGGCCCACCAAAAGCCTGCTTGATGCCACCAGACAGAGTTATATAACGGGGGCCCATCATAGCTCAAGTTAGCTCGTCGCCCAAGATCCGAGTGAGTACAACATCACTATCGCCCAAGCCCGCGAGACGCCCAAGAGTTGGGCGAGTGTAACGGACCATTTGAAGCAACGGCTATTGAGACAGTTAACAAACAATCTTATCACAATCAATGATCCAAGAATCTCTGTTGCAAGTAGTTAAGTAATGTAAGTAATGGCAGCGGTTAAAACGGTAGTTCCTTGATTAGTCAGCCATTATGGAGAAAGTGGGTAGTTACAGAGCGATAAGTAGTTTTTAACGGTTCTACAAGAAAACTGTTGGGAAAGTATAAAAGAGAAGATAGTATGGAAGAAGGCTCGGATCAAATCACTCTCGAACAGAGAATATGTAATTTCATTTCTTTTAATTGCTTCCTGTTAAACCTTCAATTGTTTTGTGTGCTTGTGCCTCTTGGAGGTGTCTCGCTTCTTGTAAATTGTAATCTTTATAAATAAAGCACCACTCGTTGGGACTTTGTCTCGAAAGGTTTGTTCCTTACACAATCGTCTGAACCATCTTTTAATTGTTAGCGAACAATTTGGCACGCTCGGTGGGACAATTGGTGTTTGCAGTCTGAAGATACGAAGAGTGAAACAATATGCCTCATACGAACTCCGATAAGGAGCCGAAAGCCAATGAATAGTCCAGTCTATGATCGAACGATACGAGGAGCAGCAAGGCACTCCAGGAACAAAGGGACGGAATCAAAGTCGTTACGAGCCAATGACAGAGTTGAGTCCTCGAATCATGTGTGCATTGCTCGGTGAACTTACACAAAATGTCGTTGACCATGTAAACTTACGAAATGTTCATAATATGGAAATGTTTATTCAAAATGGGAATACACATTATGACAACATGGCCAAACAATTAAATACTTTGAATGAAATCGTGAATAGGTTAGTATGCCAAACTTGCCAACCAGTTATGCCAAGTATAGGGAATTACTTTCAAGCCAGGACGATTGCATGACATAATTCTCCAGTCCTAAGTCCAAATCAAGGAATAGAACCACCATTTGGACCATCTACTTCAAAACAGAGCGATAATGGAATGACAAAGTTGAATAGTGGTAACAGAGTATCAAACTTGGAGAATTACCCAAATGCAAGAGACAATGTCCAAACTAATAGACATAATACCACACGAGTCAATGATGGTGGAAATACTCAGGCTCATGGTAATAATAGTTTGAATAATGGTGCTCTTGCCACAAACCAAATACCAAATGTTAGGCCTCAAGTAATTCCACCAACAAAACAACCCATAGGAGTTTCGTATGATCCCAATGTCATGTTGAGGAATCAGATTATGGAGATAGTACATGATCAAATGGTTTGTGAGATGCGTCATGTTATTAGGTTGACGTACACAAAGCCATATCCTGATTGGGTAGATCAAGCATATCCCTGGCCTAGAGGGTACAAAGTACCAGAGTTTTCACTGTTTACCGGTCTAGGAGAAGTGTCAACCCTGGAACATATAGGACGATTCACATTGTAATGTGGTGAAGTAACTGATTATCACAAAATGAGACGTTCCCTAGTTCGTTAATAGGGGCAGCCTTCTCATGATTCATTAATTTGCCAACAAATTATGTCCAAACATGGCAACAACTAGAACAATTGTTCCACGTTCAGTTTTACAAAACTGAATCTGAAGTTACTCTGGCCGATTTGGCGAATTTACGTCAAATGCCAAATGAATGGGCGGAAATTTTCCTTCAGAGGTTCAAGACAGCTAGGAGTAAATGTTTTGTGCCCTTGCCCGAAAAAGAGTTTGTCAAAATCGCTCAAAATTGTTTGAGTTTTGATTTAAAAAAGAAATTCCATAGAATTTCACGATCTGTTGTAATTGAGTGCTAATGTAATTATGTATGAACGTCTAATAAGAGAAGATGAACAAATGAAAAACTCTAGCAAAGTGACTTATTATAAAGACCTAAATTTTGATGTTCATGTTGTTAATGACGAATATTATGACCAGATGGAAATATGTTTGGCCGAATTGATTAAGGTAGATGCATATACCTGTCCTATGATGGCCAAATTTAGAGAGTCGGGCAAGAATGAGCCTATAAAAGATGAAAACAAAAAGGCTAGGGTATTCTCATTTGACGTGACCAAAACTGACCTTATATTCGACAAACTATATAAGGATAAACATATAAAATTGAAAGACAAACATAAGTTGCTAGACCATGAACAAATTAAGTGTAAAAAATATTGTAAGTCTGGCAAAGTATGGCAAATTGTCACCCAATTGGGAGGGACCATATAAAGTGAAAAGTGTGTTGCATAATGGAGCATATCATTTGGAAGACTTAGATGGTACGAAACATATAAGGTTTATTAATGGTAAATACTTACAGAAGTATGTTCATTCTATATGGAAAAGCGAGCAGATATCAAATAATCTTATAAAGTGAAAGTAAGATATTAGGCACACACCATGTCATCAAAACAAAGTAAAGTGAGTTGGACAATAACGTTTAAATAAATTAAGAGCGAAGTACGTTCAAATAAATTTTTCATTATCAAATATTTCTTACAAACCAAGAGATACAAAATATAAATGCTCTATAAGCCGCAATTGGAACCGGGCTATCATTATTCTCCTATCAACTACTACAAAAAAAGGAAAATCGGCTTTCATTGCCTTCTTGAATGCATCGCTGCAATGATGGGCACCTAGGCAAAGAAGCACCCAGCAAGCAGTCTCTGCATATCAAGAACTCCCGTTGGAGATCATGAATGGAGAGGGCACTGAGAAGACATTTTTCCAAAGAAATATTTCCTATACCTCACATACCAAAGAAAATATCAAGACAGACGGCGAGCTTGGGAAAAGAAAAGGTCATTTCGGTTGAAAGATGAAACAATCGAGCTTTTGGATATGGAAGATCGACCATTTGAATGCCAAGTGATGGCAACAAATGGGTTTTGGGGGAAATAAGGATGAAGACGGCAGATATGTAACACAACTTTATAGAGGTTTAAAGGTGAAATGACATAATATGAATGGCCAGATACATGCGTAGTAACCAAAACTGAAGGTCTAAAATTTGAGAAGAAGACGGAATATCAAGAATTTCACTCCACATAAAAATTCCACAGAGGGAAAGGTGCGTGAATATGACACAATGTTAGTAATTAAATTTTTGGAGAATATTGACGGTTAAAGAAAAAGCCAATTATGCTGTTGCAAGATCCATGCAAAAGACAAATCACACAAAGGAATAAAATGACTGTTCCATTGATTAAATTGGTTGCCAATACATTTTCAGGCAACAATGGCTACCATTATAAAATTACAGGAACAAAATGTAAGACAAAATAGTCCTATAAAATAATTCAGAATATTAATGGCTTAATTACAACTCGCCCCAAAGAAAGCGCATCCGTTCTTTAAGTTTTCCCCATTCATCGTCCTGTTCAGAAAAAGCAGTAGATAACTCAGTCATATATTCTTCATCAACTTCCAGTTTTGAGTAACGCTTAACCAAAGATTTGTTTCGCTCAAATACTCGGGAATCAGTATGCTTCTTGGCAGCCAACCTAGCCTTGCAGCCGTCCATTCTTGCTTGAAGCTCCTTCATCTTTGCGGTCAAATTCACCATCAAAGAGTTTTCAATCACAACCTCAGAAGAGATTTCGTCCATATTGACATTGGCCTTCTCAATCTCTTGAAGCAAAGACTTATTTTCATTTTCAACACGAATATACCGAGTGTTCTTGGCCTTTAGCTCAACATTTTGGCCATCAAAGAGTTGATCTCTAAATGGATAATCTTCAACGTCAGCCTAAAATCAGATTAAATTTTAAGCAAAGGAAGCTCAAGTGCTTGAGTCATTTTTGCACTTAAATGCTCAAACTTATCTCGTTAGCTAGAAGCACTGGCTTTGTTAATATCCACGTCCATGAAGGAAACATATTCAAGCATTGATTGCTTAAGAATGTTCATGTTTTCTTCCGAGAGCGCAGTAGATGAAGCAGGACGACTGGCTGAAGAAGAATGAGAAGTATCGTTTGCCTTTACCTATTTTCAGGAAGTAAATAAGTCCTGGATGGAGCGCAAAAGGGCATCAGTATCCTGCAAAGAAAATGCAAGCAGTTATCATTTTCGTTACAGTAAATGAAGCAAAGATGAAAAACGAAACAAAGGCTACCTCGTCATCAGCTGTGGAAAATTGGGGCACACCACTAGTTGATCCAACCACCTGTAGGGAATTCCCTTTATTTGAACTAGCAGGCTCTTCCACAACGGGGAAATTTACTGGAATTTCTGCAAGAAGAAAGCAATAATGAGTTGAAAGCCAACAATGCAAACTAGGAAGAAAAGCTATAATAACTACATTACCTTCTGGTTCAACGCATGGGAGGTCAGTGCCCTGAGGAGGTGGAAGTTCTCCAACCGACTGAGCAACCAAAGACTCTGGGTTGTAGGTAAAGTCCATTCTCCAGATGACTTGGGCAGAGAAGCTTGAGTGGAAGGTGGTGGAACAAGGATCGGTGGAGGTAGAGTTTTCAAAGGAGAAGTCGAACTCTTCTGAAAAATCCAGGCAAAACATTAACACATGAAGGATTTTTCATGAATGAACAAATCCAAATACCTTCCTCCTGATAACGAGAGAAGTATCATCATCATCATCATCGGGCAAGTTTGGCGAAGCTGAAGCTGGTAGTTTACAGTTGGACATATCCTTAGTAGTTCCCATCTGAGCAGATGAAGAACTGATGGAATGGGGCCTATTGCAGAGCATTTAACGCGAGCTGAAGGAGATTTCGAAGGAGAAGCATGATGCTTGGCAGATAAAGGAATAGCAGGGATGAGAGAAACAGAAGAAGTCATTGGATCCTCCAGCAAATGGAAGGCACGGTTGGCATCAGCTGCAACAACATCCGCTTTACATAATGCTAGAGTTGTGCAAAAAAAGGATGGATGACAGAAGTGGGATTGAAATGGGCCAAAAAAAGTCGTGTGTCAAAAGAGCATTACGAACATCAATGGCATGTGCCTCTGCTTTGGTAATGGTATAAAAACGCTCTATCAAACTCTTAGAAAAACTGGGAGGAACATGCCACGTTTAGCCAAACCAAGTTGGCAGGCAACAAAATGGGGAGCATATAGCTCAACCCCTGCCTTGGCGTTTGTCCCAGTCAAAATGTCATGGAACAATGCTTTCTCAAACAAAAATTAAGCCCAAATGGGCAAAGAAGTTCTCACATCATTCATGGTAGAAGGATGTTGCACATAAATCGGGACTTGGTGAGTAGAAAAAGGGAAGAATGAAGGGGTTGAATTCAAGGTATAAAAGAATGTAAAACATTCCTATTGGACATATTTGCAGGACTCGGTTGATTGATGAATAGTCCATAACAACTGACTGATTTAGGAGGGAATTGTGGAGCACCAAGTTGTGGAAAATAGGCCCTCAACCACAATTGAACGAGCCAAAGAGGCCCACTACCAGTGAGAGATACACCATTCATCAATTGAAACTGGAGGGAAGCCATGCCTTTGTAAAAGGCAGTTAAGAATAATGAACAAAGGTTCAGAGACCTATCCAGCGCTAGTTCATGCACTATGGGCAAGTAAGCCATAGAAAGTTTCAAATTAGGCACACAAAGGACGTGTTTACAAACCCAGACTTGGAGAAAGACTACACGCTCAACATGAGTAGGTGCATCGCTAGTATTGCTATAGAGTTCTTGCATGCTCGAGTAAGAATCGATAAATCTTTTTTCGAATTTTAGGGCAGCAGCTGTAACCAAAAGGGCAGGGGAAATAGTGTCGCTCAGAGGTAAAAGGTTAACTAAGGCGCCAACATCCCTCAGAGTAATGGACATTGGACCAAGAGGGAATATAAATGTATTGTATTATGAAGACCAAAAACTCAAGGCATGGGGAAAAGTACGGGGTCGTAGATTGGAGGATGGAGATTGATTGCTAATAAATTCGAAATCCTAGCGCGATCAAAAATTGCATTGGTGGGGCCATGAGTTACCATACGTGCATACCAAAGACAAAAGGTAGTATCAGTTTTATGCTAAGTACAAATACCTTGTTCGCGGATTGACTTTAATGGAAATTGATACAGAAAAAAGGATGATCTTGGGTGCAAGAGAATAACTGGCCCACTGCGGCTTTCCCCACAGAATCAACATCGTTAAACGATGGACCCATGAAGAATTCATTAAGGTCAACATTGGCTGGTGAAAGCGCAGGATTCACATATGGTCTCGTAAGTAATTGTTGAAAGTCTTTGAAACTAAGGGAGCTATCTGAAACTGCCATCTACCACAAACATTGATTTTCTTAAGGGTTTTAGAAGCGCGAGTGTTTGAATGGAGAAGCAAGAAGATGAACAATAACTTTTATAGAAGCACTGTGGTGCAGAACGTTGGTATAATGGCACGATGAGGAAGCGTGTTTTTCGATTTATAAGAGTAGCACCTTTTGGGATATAGAAGGTCACCACCAAACAAAATGATAATTGGAATTCTCCGCCTTTTTGGGATTTCAAGTATTGCGGAAAATACAAAGAATGAATATGACATAAGATTAATAATCGATATTAATTTTGCCATATTGGGGGTAATTGTTAACATACAAAAATGTGGCCCAATCGAATGGTCCCAAGAATGAAACCCAGTTATGAAATTCGGAGGATAAGCCAAATGAGACCATGTAAAAATCTAAGACGAAGTTATGCAGCGGATGCCCACCAAAAGCCTGCTTGATACCACAAGACGGAGTTATATAACGGATGCCCAACATCGCTCAAGTCAGCTTGTCGCCTAAGATCTGAGCAAGTACAACATCATTATCACTCAAGCCCGCGAGACACCTAAGACCCGGGTGAGTGTAACGAACAATTTGGAGCAACGACTATTGAGACGGTTAACAAACAATCTTATCACAGCCCACGATCCAAGAATCTCGGTTGCAAATAGTTAAGTAATGGGAGTAATGACAGCAGTTAAAAAGGCAGTTCATTGATTAGTTAGCCATTATGGAGAAAGTGGGTAGTTACAGGGCAAAAAGTGGTTTTTGACGGTTCTACAAGAAAATTGTCGGGAAAGTATAAAAGAGAAGAGATAGCATGGAAGAAGGCCCCGATTAAATCACTCTCGAACAGAGAATATGTAATTTCACTTTTTTTTTAATTTCTTCCTGTTAAACTTTCAATTGTTTTGTGTGCTTGTGCCCATTGGAGGCGTCTCGCTTCTTGTAAATTGTAATCTTCATAAATAAAGCACCCATCGATGGAACTTTGTCTCGAGAGGTTTGTTCCTTACATAATCGTATGAACCATCTTTTAATTGTTAGCAACTTCCCGCGTGAAACAGAATGAATTTTAAATAGTGATATGATGGAAATGTGTGGTTAAAAAGTAAGAAAAAAATCATTGATGTGATAGAAAATATTATTTTATTGAAACATATGTAGTTGAAAATAAGTTTTGAAATAATATATTTTGAAAGAATGTGTACCAAATAGAGGCTAAATCTTCAAAGTGGTTCGAAACCTCTCCAATGGAGAGATGCAGATGAAATGCAAATTGTATTTTCCAATAGAAAATGTTACAATTAGGCTCCGTTTGATTCGTCATATTTTCCATGGAAAATGAAAATTTCCATTTTCCAGCTTTTGTAGTGTTTGATAGGCAAAATTTTTCCGAGAGAATTTTTTCCACATTTTCTTATTTTCCACCTTTTTGGTGGGAAAATTTTTTCCAAGTTTTGGAAAAAAGTCTAGATACAATTGTAAAAAAATTTCACTTTTATTGACAATTTTCAAGCAAACACAAAGTCAAAAGAATGATATTCGGTATGATAATATTTTCGTTCATTGTTTTTTTTTTTTTTTTGCAATTGGAATAAATTCTAGACCCAATTGTAGAAAAATTATCACTTTAATGAACAATTTTCAAAAAAAAAAAAAAAAAAAAAAAAAAAAGCCAAACGGACATCAAACTTTCAACATTTTTCATGAAAAATTATACCAATCAAAATAATTAATTACAATTCCTAGTAAAATAATTTCTAGGCAAATTAATTCCCTGTAAAACATCTTCTTTCCACCCATTTTTCACATTTACAATCAAATGGACCCTTACGTTCATACGAGGTAAAAAGTGGATTTATATTTTCACATTGGAGTAAAATTTGAATTTAAATCCAGTGAGATATAAAATAAGGATGCGAAAGTGATTTTAGAGATATTAATTTACATTCAATTTTACATCACAATTGAAACTACATTCAATAACTTTTGGCAATTTCTGGACAAACCACATGTTACGCCAATGAAAAAAGCTATAAGTACAGTGCCATGTACGTATAGACCTATCCTATGCAAATATTCTATGGAAAGTGCTATTTATACACCGAGGTTGACACCTCGGTGTACAACCCCCACACAAAAGGGGTGGGTCACAACCAATAAAAAAAATCGTGGGCCTCCCTTTTGTGAGGGGGACTGTATATTGAAGTGTACAAGTATCCAAGGGCGGAGTCAGCCTGTCGGACTAGGGGGGCCTAGAGGTGAAGGGGTGGGAGGCCATGGGGGTTCGGGGGCAGCGCCCTCGAAATTTTTTTTTTTATACGTTATTAATTCATTCTTTGTATACGTCATTTACAACCTAAGAACGTATTTAAGACATTCTCCACGGAAATATTTTATTATCAATGCATTTTAGCAAAATTCACTTTAGATAAAGGAGAGACAAATTACTACATAGTTTTATGTCCATTTCGAGTGGTGATATAACTAAGAATAAATCAAATTGGAGTTGATTAGGGACAATTGAAAACCATCTTTTCTTCTTCAATTTTAGAAATGGAAAGTCTTTCTTCTCCTTTAACTTAAAAATAAAAAATAAAAAATAAAAAATTCCCAAAGTTCAGTGTGGGCCTGTGCCCACACTGGGCCATACGTGGCTCCGCCACTGCAAGTATCATAGCCCATATTTTATGTGGCATACATGACGAGACATGATCTTGGATTACTTGACTTATTAACCGATGATCAACATCAAAGCCACCTCGAAGATATGTCAAATATACAAAGTTGACTATACTCTATTTTTCTAATGATCCTGAGGCCAAAGAAGACCCCTGATATTTCTAAGAGCATGAACAGCAGCCTGAATCTACAAAACGAGATCACCCAAGGAACATTTACGAAAGCAAAATAATCAAAAGTAAGTGTAAAAGTAAAGAAATGTAAATACTCTATGTTAGATGTTTGTGAAACACACCTCTAGATATTTCATAATTGCTTGATTTGCACTGTCATGATCAAGAGGGAGAATATTATAAGGAGCATAAAGACCATCAATCTAATACCAATTTAATTAAAGCTGTCATATGTATTCTTCTAAAACCAAATGATTCTAAGATAGCCATTCAAGCAAGTCCAATAAAAATTAAATGTCAGCTGACTATTTTGAGGCAAGATGTTTGGGGTGAATTTAATAGAACTGGGATTTCATAGAGGCAGAATGACATCCGAGTACAATAGAAAACAAACCTATAATAAATAATTTTTGCATATTTTTGGCATTGAAAGTCGGTAACTCATCTGTGATGTCACTAGCTGTCTTTCCAGGTGCACCCAAATTGGTCATAGCTTTATCTTCTCCTGACTTTCGAACAAGCTTATGATGATTTGAAGATAGAAAAATTAATTTAAATTTAGATGTGAAATTCAAGAAATTTATCAGTGACCTATGATAAAGATTTCAACTTTCGAGAAAATTATGATGCGAACATTATCACACCCAGTTATCCACAATATTCCAAGAAAACCAATAACTTGGGAAGTTAAACAGATCGGTGTAAAAGAGATATTTTAACATCAGGAATTGAACTTTAAGAAAATATATAAAAAAATTGTAAATTATGAAGTGAGTAATAGATATAAATAACTTTAACTATAAGATTGTGAAGGTACCTCAAAGTCACTGACACAGAAGCGAATCAGCTGATCTAGGGCTCGAAGTCGAACAAGAACTGTTGCCGATTGTCGAAGGATTAAAAAGCAGAACCGTCGGCACCGAGCTCTGACTAGAGGTTAGCTGGAGGAGATGCATAGGTGAGAGGTGGAGGTCGAGCAGGAAGGAAAATAAATTGAAATGGAGGATGGATGTCGGATAAGGCTGGATGTTACCAGACTCAAGCAACTGCGCCAATTCCCTCTGTATCTGTTTTACTTGCACTTTTTTCTTGTTCCTCAATAGCTTCAGCCTTGAAGCTGCCAGCTTCAACATCATCTTGCTGCACCCGATTTCAATTTAACCTCAGTTTTTAACCTCAATTTGTTTATAGAGAACCAATCGTGGAGATGATAGAGAGTGGGGGGAAGAGAGAGGAGAGACGGAGACGAGAGGAGGAAAGTTAGGGCTAATGTTAAACTAATTTGATTTAGAGGGGTTGTCGGACTTTTTGCAACGTTTTCAAAATGTTGCGAAACAATCGGAAAAAATAAAAAAAAAATTGTGAAAAGCGTCTTTCGCAATGTTTAAAAAACGTTGCAAAAAACTTTGTTTTCCGCAACGTTTAAAAAGCGTTGCGAAAAATTAAAATTTCGCAACACTATAAAAACGTTTTCAAAAATACAACATTAGCAACATTCATTTAAGAAATGTTGCCAAAACTCATTTTTGTTAAGCAATGACAACATTTACGTGTTAGAATGTTGCGATAGTCCCCTTCACTTAACTACCGAATGTTGTCTTTTATGTGTTGCAAATGATCATTTTTGGTGTAGTGGTTGCGCGAGTACTATTGTCTTAGTTTACAACAACGACTGAATATTTCAACACGTTATGTTCACTAATTAGCTAAGTAAATCCAATAGTATCAGGCAGGTTCAAAGCCCAAGCTATCTCTCCTGATGCAATATCTTTTCGCCCGTACTCTCTACTAAAGTTTTAATTATTAGTTGCATTTTTGGGAAACTTTTATTCATGTGGGGAATTGATATAATTAGGTTTATGAAACTTTAATTTTGTATCAACTTCATCCAAATATTCGGATAGGATCTAATAGTCAATTCGCGGTATGAAGAGAATAATTTATTTTACTTGTCGAATAAATGATCGTAGTATATTTGAATTCACAAAACCAATTTTAGATAAATGAGAAATTGATGTCCAACGTTAGATTGGCAAAAAGGAAAAAATGGCCATATAAGACGACCACTCGAGCTGCCGCCTTGCGGGAAACGAGCATCCAAGTCACTTAAATTTTTGCTCTGAGCTGTGTGGTTGGCGGTTAGCTAACAATATGAAGGGTTGTGTCTCTGAAACATGCTGAATTTTAGGGCATGTCTATCTAACCACAACTCTTAGCCACTAAAAATCGGATTCCCTTGACGGTCTAAATTCATTACATATCATATGCATTGATTGTATTACACGAAATTCATTGCATAATCGAAGTTTTTATTGCATGAAAACCTATTCAAAGTAGATAATGAAAAACTATTTCGAGATTGTTGTTCCTTGTCGTTTGAAGTACTTCTACAGTAAGTAGAAATAGTTGTATGTTGGGAGACAATTGTCAAAACTCCGTAAGCACCTTAGCGTGACAAATTTGTCTTAAAGATATAGTGTTAAAAACTAGTCTCGATTGACAATTTCTTCATTGTTTTCCTCATTTCTGCATTCATGTTTAATATTTGAGAATATAATTAGCATATTCACCACACATAATCGCCAACAGAATATGTGGCGCTTGAGTATTGTTTCGTAAGTTGAATACCACTTCCTTGTGCGATGCGAGAATTTTGGTTCTATTGTATCATTAATAAAATGTTGGAATGATTAGATGACGAGGATGCTTAAGAGGAGTCCGTCTAGCTGAGGGGTTCCCACACACCAATTAGTTCATATATTCAAGGAAAAAAAAGTCCAATCAAGAACAATACAACAACAACAATAAATAAATATATCGATGAAAGTAATAAATAATATTTATTTATTTATAATAATAGATTTTTTTGGATATTTTTCATCTTATGCCCAATCTCTGATATGTTCACTTAATTTTGTATTCTCATCTTTTTACTTGTACTGAAGATAAAAATAAAAAATAAAAAAAATCCAAGAGTAGTTAAATTACTGTATATAGTTGATAATAAGATAAAAGAAGAATTCTGTGAATTGATAAATGGCTTACACAAATTTAGTTTTGTCTCTATATCTTATATATATATATATAACCTGTATGACAATTGAAATGCTACTGCTAAAACTAATTTTGAAGAGAACCACAAAATTCTAATATTTTCTTCTTGTTTATTGAAAAATTGCATCCTTAGTCACGAGAGTTTCATCATAGTTGAGTTGGCTTATCAGCGGAGATCTTCGGAATCATAAACCTTGAAGAAAGAATCACGAAAAATAGTAGTACAGTAACTCCAATAGATGTAATTCAATAACTCCACAACAAGTATAATGAGTTGAGGGGCAGAGCTATGATTGTAGAGTTGTTGTAGCGATCGAGAATTTTTAAATAAAATAAAATTATTTTCTCGAAAAACGTGTCACTAAATTTTAAACCCTAACGTTAAAGTGAAACGCATTCGTCTAGCCGTTATAAACGAATTTAAATTATTTCGAATCGAATTCATTTTCGAATAATTTTAAATTATCGATTCCTTATTATTTTGTTTAAATCCGAATTTTAGTAAATTAAGTAAAATATATGTTCTATAATTATTTTAAGTCCAATTATTTGAAATCTATTTACATTGGCCCAATGCAATTAAGTTCAAATCAAAATTTAAATTCTTTTTATCCAAATCCATTAAAGTCCATTACTTTTAAGTCCAAATAGAAAGTAATTCTCGGCCAAATATCCTGTCCCAATTAGTTTTCTAGGGATTTTTGCCCTAAAAAATTCTATTCATAGACACTCCACCTCCTTCCTCTCCTCACCAATCTAGCAATCATTTTTGGTAAGCTCTCTCCCTTTTTCCTCAATTCTTGGAGATTAATGTGGATGCTAGAACATCAATTTCTAGTATCAACACCATCTCCCCCTCACACTCTCAACTCCATTTTACTTTGGGTCACCATTAATACTAGAATGACCATTTCTAGCATCAACAGTGAGCTCCCCAAGCTGCAAACTCACACACCACATCCACTGCACAATACAGCCCATCCACCAGCTCAAGCCACTGCAGTTTCCATCACCAACCCACCAACATTGCCCTCACAGAACTCACGAGCTGAACACTACCTAACTGCACCTCAACACACCACCCACGAAGCTGCACAAGACCTCCACCAACACCACCATCCCCTCATCACCCACAACAACCTCAAGGACATCAAACCACCATTCACCAAACCGAGACCAACTCCCCTCAGTTTCCATCACTAACACTCACACTGCTAAGCTCAAACTACTGCACAGCCACCTCCACCAACAAAATCGAGACTAAAACCATTGCAAAAAAACCAACATCCTCACCATTCACTCCAAAAACCAAGTCCTCACTGCACCAAATAACCAAAACCAAACCACCAAACCTCAACCCAATTCGAACCACCATCTCCAACCACCAAACTGAAACTCAAACACCCAATCGACAATCATTATTCTACCCAAGAGAAAAATCAACCCAAAATCGACCAAACACCCATTGCTCCACCACAAACCACCACAATAAAATAATCAAAGCCCATAACTTACCTCATTCTTCCAATCCACTTCCAGTCGATTCCACCAAGAAACCCAAGACAAAAATCGAATCCCCAAGTTTTGGTCATTCTCGGACAATACACAAATGGGGGGAAGATCCCCAATCGCCACCTCCACACTTGCTGGTGCCACCACGACAGTGACATTGCCACCGCTCGCCGATGGTGGAAGCCGGAGGAGGAGGAAGGTTTTTCCCTCTCGTCGCCTCCCTCTCGAGCTCTTTCTCTCTCTCTCTGAAAATAGAGGGATGGATATTTTAATTTTTTTTTATTTTGAAAATTTTACTTTTAAGTCCTTAGTTTTAAAAGTTATTCATGTTAGCCCTATAGTTTAGAAAGTTTCATTTTCGATTTTTAAGTTTTATTTATTTAAACTACAGTTTCATAAAACTTTCAATTTAGTCCCAAAATCTTTAAAAATCACTGTTTCAGTACTTAAACTCCTATTTTCAGTTTTAATTAATTTCAATTTAGTCCTCAAGTTTAGAAATTACTATTTCAACCCTTAATATTTTAATTTCAGTTTTAGCAGATTTTCAATTAAGTCCTTAATTTATAAAAGATGCAATTTCAGCACTTTAGTTCTATTTTCAGCTTTATTATATTTACAGTTTAGTCCCTAACTTTTAAAAGTTACTATTTCAGCCCTTCAACTTTTATTTTCAGATTTAATAAATTTCCAATTGAGCCCCTAAATTTTATTTTATCATTTAAGCCATTTATTTCAGTTTCAATAATTTTCAATTAAGTACCTAAACTTTATTTTATCACTTTAAAACTTTAAAATTTTGAAATACTAATTCAAAACTTATTTTCTATTTTGGTTAGATGAAACGTACGGACAATTAAGAGCTTGAGATCACTTTTCGCTTCATTTTTGCACGTAACTCGAGATTATTGAGGTAGACTCGTCTCCATTAATTAGTTTAAATTATAATTGCATGTCTTATGTGAATTTACGTGATTTATATTCTTTAATGCATGAGATGAGAATATGTCATATGAGATATATGATGTTGTTATGCTTGCCATAACTTATATACTTTAATTTATGAGAAAGACGAGAATTTCTTATGAGATAAGATGAGAATGTTATGCATAACTTATGTGCTTAAATGCACGAGACGACACTACCTACACCCTATGTTTTCAAAGAGCCTATGATTTTCAAGAAAATGAGCCAAAGATGAATATGATGATGTCATGTTATATATTGTATAAGCATGTGTTCAATTATTGTGTAAATTAATTATCGGCGATGAGTCTACTGAATATTTCTTCGAAATACTCATTCTGTTATTTTAAATAATATTTGCAGATCTCGGATATAGTCGAATGTGATGGGCAGTGGTGGCATGAATTGAAAGTTGTAGTTATTTACTTTCAAAATTTCCGCATTTTGAAAACTATTGATGTACTTTGTAATTTCGTTTATTTCAAAAACTTGAGATTTTAAATTTTAAACGATTGTTCTAAGTTATTTAAATGAGTTTGTTGCCGATGATAATTACCGTTATAAATGTGATGTGATTTTAAAAATTAGGTTATTTCCGCAAATTTGATTATTAAAATTAGGACAAAAGACGATGACGTGGCAATCCGGGTTAACGGAACTCGGGGCGCTACAGTTGTGCAGATAAATTTCACAAAATTTTAATTGTAGGGGACAAAACTGAAAACTATAAGGAATTTTTTAAAAATCTTGTGTGGTAGAAAAGTAAAGAAAATTTTTAGATTTATGTTTAATATCATTTTATTTGATTAATGTGTGGTTGAAATGAAAAGAGAAAAAATTAATGTAATATAATGGAAAAAAATGGGGGGCAAACGGGGTAAAACATAATAAATGACAAGTTATTTAAGAGTTCTAGCCCGACTTTCTTATATTGACCTTAGTCAATCCTGGATTTCTTCAAGACCGCACTTCAAACCAGCATCAATTATCTTTATGTACTCCACAGTGTCAAGCCGTGTTAGTTAATCGCTGAATAGTTTGTTATCATCAACTTCTTCACAAGCCTTTGAACCAGAATTCTCAATTGAAAACCCAATCCAAAACAGATGCAGCGAACTCTCCTTTTCTCCGATCTATACCATAAGAATCTGTGGGATGATCGTCGGCGAACTAATGCTAACTCCCATAGCAAAGGAATCATAGGGCGGTAAAGTAGCAATATCTTCACAAGGCATCTCAGATTGAGACCGATCCTTGGGCAAACTTCCCGAACCAAAGGGATCATAGGTAAAAAAAAAATCTTCTAACCTAATCAGATGCAGAATCATCAGCAGTATCTTCATTAGAGGTCTCAGATTGAGAATCATCCGCGGCTAAATTTAAGTCAATTCTAATCCCTGGCCGTCTCTCCACGAAATGTCCAATATAGCATTCTTCATTCACTATCATTGTTTCTCCCTTCAACACGGCAACAACCTATATATTCACAAGAAGCCATCAATTATTTATCATGAGATTCAATAAACAAACTGAAAAATTCAAAGAATTTCTTCCTTTACTCCGAAAAAAACAACAGAAAAATAACAAAACTTGCTTTAACCTTAGCATCAACATGTGTATAAATGCCTAGAAAGAAAAAAATTAAGCTGCAAAAATAGTCAATTGGAAACTGACAGTTGAAGAAATATCAAGAAAGAATGCCGTATTATATAGAAACCCCAGTTCAAAGTTCTTGTGATTCTAATAGCAATATAAGGCGAGGTGAGGCGAGGACAATACACATAGAGGCAATGTAAACCAAAGCTCAAACCAGACATAGGATTACTGTGACTGTCTACAACAGTGACAAAAAATTGATCCATTGTGTTACACTTGAATTACACACAAAAGCAAGGGTGGAGCCAGGAAATCTTGGACTTCAAATTTAGTGTAGGGTAGCGGACCCCATTGCACCCACTGTAGATCCGCCTTAGTGTAGGGTAGCGGACCCCATTGCCCCCACTGTAGATCCGCCCGTGCACAAAAGATGGTCCACAAACAACTATATATTATATGTAGATTAGATAACAAGGAGATCTTTGGAATGATAAACCTTGAAAGAAGATTAGCATTAAAAGACAGAAAATAATCTAATGCAATGGCAGCATAATACATAATTAGATAATTCCATCTAAAGTATACTGACCTCGGACAGCCCCGGATTGCTTAAAAAAATGCGCCTCAGACCAGCAGCAGTTATTTTTCTGCACTCCACAAGGCTCAGGCTGTGAAGAGTACCTTGAGCCCGGTTAGTTATCTTCAGAAGGTCATCGTCCGTGATCTTATCATTCAATGGATAGTCTATGTGAATATTTCTCCATGGAAGGGAATCGTTTTGGACTGCATCACATGGCAATTTGCAAACTACTTCAACTGAATCGGGCGGGGTAACATCTTTTTCTGCGCGAATACAATCTTCATCTAGCCATTTCCGCTTAAGGGCCGCATAACACCGAGGGAACCAATATTTATCGAATCTGAATTTTATGTAGTCGTCCATGTATCCACCCAACTCATCCTTAGAACGACCAACTGATGCAACCTTCTTAGCTTCAAGTTTTTCCTTGGTCTCCAAAACATGACCCTTCGAACCAAAATCCTCAATCCAGCACGTAATAGACTCAAAATAATCCATACCAAAAGGATCTATGGGCAAGTTAACATCCAAGTCCAAGGGATTATTGGGCGAACTTGTGTTAGCACAATCTTTTCCTGCTCGAGTACCATCTTTTTCTAGTCCTTTCCGCTCATGAGCCAAATTGCACGAAGATTTCCAATATATGTCGAAACCGAAAGGAAGGAAATCCTCCATGTTGCCACTCAACGCATTACAGCCCTCATATGACCATTCCTCAGAGCCCAGCGTGGAACCGACTGATGCAACCTTCTTATTATCATCAACCTTCATGGCTTCAGGTGTTTCCTTAGTCTTAAACCCACAAAACTCTCTATCAAAAGCCTCAATGCAACGTATAATAGCCGCATCAAGAGAGCCGATTTTGCGACCCACACCAAAGAAATCCCCTGGGAAATTGGTATCTCTTTCAAAGGAATCATCGAACAAAAAATCATCAACGTCGTCATAAACATTATCAAAATCCAAATTATCAAAACCTTTCCGATTTTCCCTTTCTGCGTTTTGGCATCTCTCCAAGAAACCTTCACTATCAAACTTGATTCCAGAAGACAAATTCTCTTCTTGATTCAGTGCCATTGTTTCTCCAGTCAGCAATTTAAAAACCTATATAATCACAAGAAGCCAACGATTCTTGATTATACATTTAAAAGAAGCCCTTAAATTCAAAGAATTTATGAAAAAACTTATAAAAGAAAGAAAAAAAATACTGAACTTCCTTTAATCCAACATCAATATACGTTCAATATATGTGTACTGTGTATATATGCCTAAAAACGAAGAAGAACGTTCCAAGAAAAGGGCAAAAAAGGATGGGTTTAATGGGAAAATCTGACCTGTAGTTGTAGCAAGATGAAACAAATAATTCGCAGCAGAATCTCCTATTGCATACAAACACCAACTCAGAGGTATTGCGATACCAGATCACTAATGTCAATATATATAGAGGCAATGTAAAAGGAAGGATATCCAAAGCCAATATGGAGTAGAAGTAAGGAAGTATATGAGAAAGAGGAGATTGGCTTAAAAAAGAAAAAATAGAATCCCACCTGTAATCAACTGCTGGGGGTTCTAATATGGAAAGAAATAGAGAGAGGAACAAGCCTAATAAGTTAGAGAGAGATTGATTCTACTGCCTTGCAGCTAATGTATTTTAATGTTTTAAATTTTTCTCGATTTATACAGGATTTCTTTTTAAAAAATTATAATAAAGTTTTTAAGTGAAATTCAATAATTGATTTCAATTACATATTTTATAGGATCCATAATTTTTCAACCAAATATTTTATCATTTTCTATCAAAATCTACTCAAAACTTGGAAAAAATATTAAGTTTGGTACAAAGTTAACTCACACAAATTAAGCAAGATCTCAAAAGTCATATTCAAAGTGTCGGATGCACTTTTGTAAGAAAGTCGGGCTAGAACTCTTAAATAACCTGTCATTTATTATGTTTTACCCCGTTTGGCCCCCATTTTTTTTCCATTATAATACATTAATTTTTTCTCTCTTCATTTCAACAGCACATTTATCAAATAAAATAATATTATACACAAATCTAAAAAATTTCTTTACTTTTCTACCACACATTCTCCCATAAATCACTATTCCAAAAATTTTCAACACCCCAAAATGAGGGTCAAACAGGGGTGTAATACTTAGGCACGCTTAAATATCATCAAGTTTATTTTTTTAATGAAATTAAATATTTAGGGTAGTATTCCTAGCATCACAATTATGTCAAATTTCTCATCATCCCACATTATCAATCAATATAGGATTAGCTTTAAATCCCGTATAATTATTGTTGACCTCGATTTTCGTATCACACGTGGACAATAGATATCGAGCACAACTAATTCCAACACGTTTGAACAAATTAATAGTCCACAAAATGCTTTGATTTGAGTGTGAGAGAAGCTTTATAAATCTAGACAAAGATATTCGAGTGCCGACAACATATATGAAATGAATTGCACGATAAGAAGCAATTAACAATACACAAATCAAAATCTAAAACCAAGCATTCAACTCGAACAATATAGAGTTATAAAAATAGAGAGGCGATGAATTATAGTTTCAAACAAAATATAGTTGAATACATTTCAAATGATATAGGGAATAGCTATTTATAATGTTACATACGAAATTGTATCTATTGGATGAGGAGACGCTTGTTTTCATCTCCTTAATCGAAGCATCATATCTTAGACATCAATTTGACTTTATTAGCTTGCGGCGCATTAAATGCTCTCAAAAGGGAGGACATCCACCCATAGGGATGTCAACGAGACAAGCCGAAACTCAAAGCTCGGGCTTGACTTGAGCAAAATGGTTTGAGCTTTTATTTGCCCGAGCCGAGCCAAACCGAGCAAAAGCTCGGCAAAAAAATTGAGGCTCAACCCAAGCTTTTAGCTCGGGCATTAGCAGCTGAGCCAGGTTGTTCTCTTTTTTCTTTTATTTTTTATATATATTGTATACATAGCTGATTGTGTCATAGCTGAACGCAGACAACTATATTTTTTTAATGTTGCATACGTTGCATGTAGCCATATTTTTTAAACATTTTTTTAATGAAACTTGACTCGGCTAGTCTTGGTCGAAAATGGCCCGTGCCCGTGTAGCTTGGGCTCGAGCCGATGTCCAAAAATGGGACTCTGCCCGTGTCTCGGCTCGATGGTCCCGAACCACGAGCCAACTCAGCTTGGGCCTTTCATGGGCCGAACCATGGGCCGCTCGAGCCGACAAGCCACTTTGACATGCCTAGCCATCCAACGACCAATGCTGAAAAGATTTTGATATATAACTTATTACAGGGGTCACATCAATCATTCGAATAAGATTTTATCAGTAGATCTTCAAAGGAAGTGCATCACTCCATTCCATGGTTGAGCTTCATATTGAACTTCCAACCACTGTCGTTTTAGCTAGAGGGCTTCAATATTATAGCTTCGGCACTTCGAAGAGGGGCCTCATTTGCCTGGTATGGAGCCTCGGTGGCGAGGCGCAACAATTATAGTGCTATTTAATTTTCCTCTTTTTTTAGGTATAATTTAATAATTTTACAAATGAGCAAAAAAAGGAAGACGATAAAAGACCAACCACTATATTGAGACATCTCATATACACGGCGAGCATTGCTAACTTTATGAGCCAATTTTATGCAAATATCGAGGATAATGTTTATTTTAAGTTTTTAAATGCATCTTAGTTAGTTGGTGTGTTATTATTTGTTTGTTTGTATGATATTCTAAAAAATAAAAATGAAAATTTTATAAAATATTTGTTACGCCTCTTCTAATGAAGCTCCAGAGAATGTCACATGACAACCAACTAACAAGCTCACACTCCACACCACCGTTATACCTGATCGAGCCAATGCCATATATTAACGTAGTCGAGTTTATGCATCATTTCAACCGAGGTGCTTGTAGAGATCGACTTTCCATGGCCTAGGGCATGTACTATAACCCGCTATGAAAGTGATCTGATACAATTAGCCTCTTTGTTAGAAGAAAAAGCTTTCCACCTTACCTCTTCCAAGAAATATTTCATACAAAATCTTCCTACGAGTGGTTGATGTAATATCTCTAAAGTAGATGCCTATACGGTCAACTTATCAACCTACTTCTCAAAATTAGACCTAAGCTCTAAGATGGCTACTTACCAGAAACATTAAATGTCACCCAACCTCTTATTCATGGAGCTAAAAATAATATAACGATAATTAGTATGCAATAACAAATGGTCAATAAGAAAAGTACGTGATCGAACAATGGCCTTGAAAAATATGGCAATGAATATTACGCAATTGAGATAACGTTAGAGTAAAGTTATTCGTAAATTCGCATGTAAGAGGAGGCAATAAAAATTCCGACATGCAGCCAAGGATATGTAGAATGTCTAACTTAGGAGGCAACGTCAAGTAATCATCAATTGTGTTACGGTCAATCATGTGGAAGACAAGTTTGAGGGGATACAAGACAATTATCTAAAAACTATCATCCAACTATTAGAATATTCAATAGGCTCAAGAATAAAAATCTCATTTTCTTCATCATGACGAGAAACAAAATTAGACTTAGAGAATGGCAATCAGGATTGAGGTGGTAGGTCTAGCATATGGTATGCTTGGCAAATAAGGAAGGATATGTCTTATAGGTTAGCATGTCGGTAAACTTCATCTAAAAATTGGTGTGTGGGAATGTCGTCACTCGTGATTTCAGAATCCAGAACATTAAAAACCTTGACGTTGTTGATAAGTGTATTTTATACACTTATTCGAGACCTAAAATAACAACATTTGATACTTCTTTTGACAAAAATATATTCTAAATTGTTGTATTTTATGTTTAATAGGTAAAACTCTTTGAATGGACAATGAATTGAAGAAAGAAGCGAAAAATGGTGAAAAATGACAAAATTCAAAGTCAGAGGACCAAATTGAAAATACTCAATAGTTGATTTGGACTAAAAGATGATACTTGAAAGATTTTTACGAGACAATTGGATGGATTTAGAACTCAAAAAGGAATGGAATATGATCAAAATCAATTTTCAATCGCACAAGTTATATTCGAGATTTCTAGTCGAAAATTGAAACGTATTTTTGGCATAGTAGACGTCCTAATTGGAAAATTCATATCCCATCAAAGTTGTAGCTCTTTGAGTTATATTTCCAACGCACTTTGAATCGAATCATTTCGATATCAAGAGAGAATGTTATGGCTAAAATACCAACTGCTGTGCAGAGACAAAAAATATGCGCGTGAAGACAGCTTTCCTTATTCGATTAGAACTCTTTTGGAAACCAATTTGGACGTGATTTTCAACCAATTTATTACTCCTACAAATACATAATAGTAGAATAAAGATGGGGAGCTCTCATGTACATATTATACTCCAATATTCATCAATTAATATCATCAAAGGAGGAGAATTCATAATTCTTGTGAGAGAATTGAAGGGAATTTGCAAGAATCCAATCAAGTGAAGATTCAAATCTGATTTTTGGGCAAAGAAGAGAAGGCGCAAGTGGAGATTTATCAAGAAATCATTGAAGAGATTCAAAATTTTAAGATTCATCTTCATCTTCTCGATTTATCAAAACCGGGTTATATATTTTCACTTATATTTGATTTCTTGTAATTTCAATATGTTAGGCTAAATTTATACATAGCTATGATGAGATGAACCCTTGTTATGATGTTTTAAGTTCTCAATTAATTATTTTGATTTTAATTTGATTTGATTTGTGGATGTTTATTATCGTTTTATTGTTCTTTTCAATTGTTTGATCACCAATTGAATTGTTAGTGAATTTTATTGTTATCGAGAGAGACAATAGGGTTTAAGTACATTATAATAAACATTGTAAGGTTCGATAGAGGATAAGAATATACCTCTATATTTTATATGGTTTCAATAGATGTTCTAGTACTTCTTAATGCATCTTTTATCGAGAGATAAAAGGGTCACATGAGGGGAATAGACTTGATCATTATTGAGAGAGGCTTTCAATTAAATTAGGAACATTGACCAACATGAATGATTTCAAATTTGTCAATTTAATTGTTACACTAAAAATAAAATAATAAGGGAGATTCGATATCTTAGCAATGCATCTCACGGTTTGAAAAACACATTTACTTATTTTCTTTAGTTTGATTGATAATTTAGGTATTAGTATAGAACAAATCATAAAATCTATTTGCTATTCGATTAAAGTTGTACTTAATTTTAACTTGATCAAACACGTAGTTCTCGTGGGTTCGACATTTTATTCATCACTTTATTACTTGTTCACAATCCCGTTCATTTGCCGGAAATCAAACGATCTAGTTTTTGGCACCGTTGCTAGGGACTACTGTTTTTGATACGTTAAGTTAATTTTAACTTTAATCTGAATTTTATTGTTTTTTAGCTTAATTTTATATAAAAATTATTATTATTGTGTTTCTGCTTACTTTTCGAGAACGTGTATACGAAGTTCGAGAACTGGTGATCTTGCTCAATTTGACCCGGAGATCGAACGAACATTCAACATTTGAAAAAGACAATAGGTGAAAACACACCAAAAATATAAAGAGAAAAACATGGCTGAAGAAAATCCGAATCAAATAACCATCGGGGCTAATTTGAGAGTAGAGCAACCGCAGGAAGTTGTAGCCAACGAAAATGCAAGGTTGATGAGAGAGTACATGGCCCCATCGGTCGTGGAAAACCAATCCAGCATAGTATATTCGACGTTTGGCTAGACAAACTTCCACCTAAGGATGGACGTGATCAACATGTTCCAGGATGCATTACAGTTTTTTGGGAGACCTACTGAAAATCACAATGCCCATATCTCAAGATTCTTGGACATGTGTCCTACCATCGAATATTTGGGTGTTTCAAGTGAAGCAATCAGGATGAGGCTCTTCCCATACACTCTGAGAGATTCAGCTGGAGAATTGTTGGACACATTTCTTTCTCAAAGCATCACTAGTTGGAACAGCCTAAGTCAGAAATTCCTTAACAAATACTTCCCACCAAAATGGATTGCCAGATTGAGGGATGAAATCACTACATTTTCTCAACTTGACTCGGAGTGCTACGATGAAGCTTGGGAAATATACAAGGTATTGCTCCACCAGTGCCCACGACATGGACTGCAAAAATGGCTCCAAGTACAATATTTCTACATTGGGCTAAATCTGACAAGCAGAGTTAATGTTGACTCCGCTTGTGATGGATCAATTACGAAGAGAACATATGATCAAGTCTATCAAATCATGGAGGACTTGGCATTCACCAGTGCACTGTGGCCAACAGAGAGAAAATGTGTGTAGAAAGTAGCTGGGATACATGAGGTGGATCAATTAACAGCCATCTCAGCACAACTGGAAGCTCTAGCTCGGAAAGTGGAATAGTTGAATGTAACTCAGATAGTGGGACCAATATGCAACCATTGTGGAGGGAACCATGAGAGCATAGATTGTACTGTGGGTAGTCCATTTGCCTAATCAGTGGAAGATGTTAACTACACATAAAACTTTCAGAGGCAGCAAAATAATCCCTACTTAAATACATACAATCCAGGGTGGAGAAATCATCCCAATTTCGGAGGCTCAGACTGCACCACCAAGTTTCCAGCAACCTGAGAAGAAGTTTTCATTAGAAGACCTTGTGACTAAATTGATTGAGATATCTATTCAACACATGCAAAGAACAAACAAAACCTTACAAGTTTATGGAGCTGCCATCAAGAACTTGGAAAATCACATGGGACAAATAGCGAAAGCACTTTCAGAGAGACCACTAAGAGCACTGCCTACTGACACTGAGATAAATCCCAAACATTAGGTAATGAAAGTGAAGGTTATAGAGGAAGAGCAGATTGAGGCCACCACCACTCGCAGTGGGGTACAGCTGCCCGAGATAAATGTGAAGGGACATGTTGCTACACAAGAGAAAGTACCTACCACCATTGAAGAAAATTTGGAAAAGTCCGATCAGAACGAAGAACAAGAAAGAGCATAAGAGGATCTGAAGGTTAATGAAACAACTCCTATTAAACCTTATGTGCCTCTTATCCCATTTCCTCAAAGATTGCAAAAGAAAAAGTTTGATGATCAATTCGAAAAGTTCCTAGATATGCTGAAAAAGCTCCACATCAATATCCTATTCATCAATGCTATATGACAGATCCCGTTGTATGCAAAGTTCCTGAAAGATATGATATCCAAGAAAAGAAAGCTTCCAGACTCGGAAGAAGTGGCATTAACCGAGAAGAGCAGTGCAAGTTTGCAAAATAAATTGCCACCAAAACTCAAGGATCCATAGAGTTTCAATTTACCTATTTCACTAGGCAAAGAATTCCATTTTAATACTTTATGTGATACAGGTGCAAGTGTAAATTTAATGCCTTTATCTACTTTTAGGAGACTAGGAATTGGAAAAGTCCAAGGATCGAATGTAATGCTGCAATTGGCAAATAGGAGCATCAGATACCCATGGGGCAAGATTGAGGATGTGCTCATGAAGGTGGGGAAGCTGATATTCCCGGTGGACTTCCTTGTTATGGACCTCGAAGACGACCACGATATGCCAATTATCTTAGGTCGACCCTTTTTAGCAACAGTCAAACGTTGATTGACATGGAGAAGGGCGAGCTGATTGTGAGGGTTGAGAACGCACGTGAGATCTTTAAATTACATAATCGACCCAAGCAACCATTAGTCCTGGAGGAAGCCAAATATATTGTCGAAGAAGTTCAACAATGGTCAAATGATACAAAACATAAACATCTAAAGAGTTGTGCACAAAAGGATAACAAAGTGTTCAAAGTTTGGAGAGCAAAAAGAGGATGCAAGGCTGGAAATTGCAAGGAGTGTAAGGTTACAAGGTCCCAGCATGAGCCACTGTGATCAAACTGTCAAGTCTAGCCAAAGACTATAAATTTAGCGTTTGTTGGGAGGCAAGCCAATTTCTTATCTTTTTATTTGTTTTATTTTCATGTTTCATTGCATGTAGTTTTATTCTTGATTAATATGGTGCGTTAGTTATTTGCACGTTTTTATTGATAGGGTATCATCATCTTAACTTGTTTTCCCTTTGGCCATTACATTTATTGTTGATTGTTTCGAGTGTTTAGGCTAAGTAACACATGACGTCGCGAAATACTCAAACAAACATAAATCAAGGGAAAAACATGATAGAAAAGATTGTTTAGCCATCACACATAATGCATCATACCTTCAACAGAAAAATTCGGGAAGTACCTTTTTTTTTCCCGCCCCCTTATATTCTTATTTATATTTTATGACATTGAGGTCAATGTCAGTTCTAAATTTGGGGGTGGGAAAAACTTTGAATTTTTACTTTTTGTGCATTTCTTTAGTGTTTTAGTGTTTGTTTTTCATTATTGCTTTAGTATATAATAGAAAAAATATAAAAATCATAGAATTTTGTGATTTTTCAAAAAAAAAAAAAAACTTGAAATTTAAAAAATATATTTTTTTTCTTATTTTAGGCTGTGTGTTTGTGTGAGTTAGATAGTTTGGCTGACAATGATGATTAAATTTGAGATTTGGTGTTAATTTATGAACTGTGGATAGGATGCATGTTAGGCTAATTGAGACTCAACCTTGCAAAATTTGATATTATATGTCACTAGAATTAAGTTAGATATTGTGATGTTATGAGTTGATTCATATGTTGCATTAGTTGATATACTGAACATAGATACTTTACCCAATGCATAATAAATTACTCATCCTTAGACCAAATTTAGCACAGTTTGGGAGTGATTTTACTGTTGTAGGAAGATACGGATGTGGACATGGATTCCATGTGTGAAATTTTTGTGTGGACTGTCTTAGATTAACGAGATAAAATTTGGCGAAAATCTTAAGTGGAAGGTCGCTTTGCTTGAATAGGTGTTTGATAAGGGGCATTGCACTGATTAAGGCATCATAAGAAAAATGTGAAAATTCTCTTCGAAACCTTTTTGATTTGGGTTATTAAGCCTGTAAGGGTGTTTAATATCTGGTGCCCTAAAGTCATCTAATTCGGGAATCATCGGCCTAAAACTCGTTACATCAGTCATTTAGAAAGTTTAAGGGAGAATATATATATATATAGAAGAATAATACAATTGAAAAAAAAAGGTGAAAAAAAGAGCATTAAATGCATTGGTTAAGCTCCAAACAATTGTTTAAGGGAATTTGACTTTTTGATGAAGGATGATTAGCCTATTAAGTCTCGGATGTCGAAGCAGTTAAAGAATTGGAGAATCCTTGTTTATTAATGTGTTGACTTATAATTGGTAAAGTCCACCTGAACTAGAGAGGGTGATGATGGTAATGAAAAATTCAACTTTAGATTACGGACAGGGAAAAAAGTGAAAAAAAAAACAAGTTTGGGGGTGTGTGAATCAGACGAGATGTGAGAGGATATATTTGACCACAAAAGGTTGGGAATTGAAAATACTCAATAGTTGATTTGGACCAAAAGATGATACTTGAAAGATTTTTTATGAGACAATTGGATGGAATTAGAACTCAAAAATGAATGGAATATGATCAAAATCAATTTTCAATTGTACAAGTTATATTCCAGATTTCTAGTCGAAGATTGAAACCGATTCTTAGCATAGTAGACGTTCGAATTGGAAAAATCATATTTCTATCAAAGTTGTATCTCTTTGAGTTAAATTTCCAATGCACTTTGAATCGCATCATTCGGATATCAAGAGAGAACGTTATGGCTAAAATACCAACTGATGTGCATAGACAAAAAATATGCGCGCGAAGACAGCTTTCCTTATTTGATTATAACTCTTTCGGAAACCAATTTGGACATGATTTTCAACCAAATTTCGACTCCTACAAATACATAACAATAGAAAAAAATATGAGGAGCTCTCATGTACATATTATACTCCAATATTCATCCATTAATATCATCAAAGGAGGAGAATTCATAATTCTTGTGAGAAAATTGAAGGGAATTTGCAAGAATCCAATCAAGTGAAGATTCAAATCTGATTTGTAGGCAAAGAAAAGAAGGGACCGTGGAGATTCATCAACAAACCATTAAAGAGATTCAAGATTTCAAGATTCATCTTCATCTTCTCAATTTATCAAAACAGGGTCATATCTTTTCACTTACATATGATTTCTTGTAACTTCAATATGTTAGGCTAAAGTTATACATTGATGTGATGAGATGAATCCTTGTTATGATATTTTCAGTTCTTAATTAATTATTTTGACTTCAATTTGATTTGATTTGTGGATGTTTATTATCGTTTTATTGTTCTTTTCAATTGTTTGATCACCAATTGAATTGTTAGTAAATTTTATTATTATCGAGAGACACAATAGGGTTTACGCACATTGTAATAAACATATAGGATTAGATAGAGGATAAAGATATACCTCTATGATTTATATGGTTTCAATAGATATTCTAGTACTTGTTAATGCATTTATTATGTTTGCATATTCATTGAGAGATAAAGGGCCACATGAGGGGAATATATTTGATGCTATCGAGGGAGATTTTCAATTAAATTAGGAACACTAACCAACATGAATGATTTCAAATTTGTCAATTTAATTGTTACACTAAAAATAGAATAATAAGGGAGATTCGATATCTTAGCAATGCATCTCACGATTTGAAAAACACATTTACTTATTTTCTTTAGTTTGATTGATAATTTAGGTATTAGTATAGAACAAATCACAAAATCTATTTGCTATTCAATTAAAGTTGTAATTAATTTTAACTCGATCAAATACGTAGTTCTCGGGGGTTCGACACTCTATTCATCACTTTATTACTTGTTCACAATCCCGTTCACTTGCGGGAAATCAAATGATCAATTGTGACATGGAAAAATTCATAAATATAACAACTGTACAAAAATAATTGATATAGCAACTGAGTTCGATAGTATGCATAGGTTTATTTTTTACTTTATGTTATATCATCTTATCAAACAAAGAGACGAGGCATTAAACTAGACAATCAATACGAGCAAAAACGACTTCTAATAACCACTAAATTTATTGGAATTAAAAATAAATCAAATATAAATAAATAAATAAACACACAATTTCTCTCCTCTCTTTCATTCTCTACCCTAATGTTTTCAATCTTTAAACTCTCTGAACTGGACATCATAAATGGCATAATCAACATTAGCTAGTGGAGCCCGTGATTTGCCTCCTTCTCAAACTGATGGACATCATCCTTTGAAGATAAGAAATAGTTATCTGAGATTCATGGATGAACGAACCTTCAATGTAATCTGATTGATTAATTTTACAATGAGATTAGTTCACTGCTAACATATTCCTCTTTTCTTTTTAATAGGAATGGTGTATTGAAATAGTTTGATTTTTAGTTCTAATTGAAATTGCTTGCATGTTGTCAAACTATGTAATTAATTGCCTAAGTGATTATCTGCAAACTGATTTTAATAATATGAACTGGGGAGTATAGGTTTTTTTTTTGTTTAAATATTTTTTTGTTGAGTAGCATGGAATTATTACTTTGTTTTCAAAAGGATTTGTGTCTTATGATTAGTCTTTTGAACATTTTGGAGGATGACATTCAATTTTAGAGTGGATGATAGCTACTCTATTTCAGGAATACAAATTGTTTCCAAAGTATCCTATAAGGCAGCTCCAAATCACCTTATTTCATTTTGGTAAGCTCTTATTAAAAAGTACAGAATGGTAAAAAAAAAAATTTGTTGTCATCGGGCAGAAATATGTTAAATTTGTTATATAATTTCATATGTAGAGATTACTGATGTTGAGTTTCTTCAAGAGTATTTTGCCTAATTTCATTCGTTTTAGCAAATGAGCTTCTTATTTATAGAGTACTGATTTATACCCAATTGATTGTCTAATCATCCATTGTTCTAAATGCAGGTCCCCACTCGTACATTATGGCATTGGACCATAGTTGGATGATGCATCGGTCAGATGATGGATTTCTTTCTAACAGATTTATTGAAGGTGTTAAAGAGTTCATTAAATTTTCCATGTCTCGAACAAGAGTTGGAGATTGATTGAATGCCCATGTTTTATATGTAACAATAAAAGGTTTCTAAAAGGAGATGATGTAAAATTTCATATTTAAAAAAATGGATTTACAAGGAGCTATACGCAATGGAATGAACATGAAGAACCATTCACTTTTAATGGTCCAGATTTAGCTGAATCCTCAACTACACAAGCTACAACAAACTATACCCATGAAGGCTGAAGCATTGGTGATAGATGCAATGGTTCCTAAGATGTACAATGATTATATCAGTCCAAATGTTTGTGGACATGAGGAACAAGCGCCAAAACTTAGCTTGTGACGATGTTGGGGCTGAAGAAGTAGACTGGGCTGAATCTAGGATATCCAATATAAAAGTAGAAGAGAAAGTCCTGATGTAGAAGAAATTGCAGAACTAGATTATGTTGACAGTGGTGATCGTTTCACAAGTGCAAGTGAAGGAGAAAATTGTATTCTTATTATTCTTTTCATTTTTAGTTCATTATTTATGTCATCGTTCATATTTTCATGGGCTTAATGTAGGATAACATTTGACCAGTATATGGAAAGAGAAATAGTGGCCAGACTGGAGAAGGGAGCTACACAAGGAGATGTGATGTTTCTAGTAACTAAATTTGACAAATTGGGTGATTTTGACAAATAATGATTCAGGAATTCAAATATGGAGATCCAAACAACAGTCGACCCATGTCAAATTCCAGCAGAAATCTCCTAATTAAACGTGCTAGTACTCACTCTCTAAATGTTTAAATTGGACCCCTTGTATCTGTTCGATAATAATGAATATTATTATGTTTCTTTTGCAATCAGTGCTGAATCCTGCCTTGAATTCATGTTGGACACAATTTGTTTTGTTGGGCACCCCTTGTATTTTGGTGGACAATCTTGTATTCAATTTGAGACTTCTACTGCCTTGGACGTTTTAATGTTATTCTTTAGTTGGTTTCTTAATAATTTGATGTTGTGGACTCTAAAGTTTAGCGAAGTTTACAATTATCATGGTACTTAAACACATTCTATTGTGTAGAGTAAGCAGAGGTAGTGGATTGTGATCAGAAGTTATATCAACTGGAGGTGGACTTGCTGTGATTACACATGTTTTGTTAATTGTCCAACTGAAAGGAAACGTTCAGTTTTATTAAAAGAGATTGTTTTTCTCCATATATAGAGAGTACTGCTGAGCCTTTTCATTGCTGAACCCTGAGGTAGAGGAAACAATGGTGCATAGAAAACAGGAATTGCATTTCGTATTGTCGCTGGCAGTGCAATTCTATGATGTTGGTTGAAATGCCAGACGGGAATGTACGGTGCTGCTCTAGCTGCAGGGAACTTTTGAGGTTGAATTGTATGGAGTATGTTTCTCCACCAATGATGTGGGAATCTTATTTGTGCTAGTAATTACTGGTTGGCTTTGAGTTATCTTGATGTGGATGACATGTTGATTTTATGTAATCATATGGACAGTATAAATAAAATAAAGAAGTTTCTATCTTCCACATTTAAGATGAAAGATTTTGGATAAGTGGATATCATATTGGCTATCGAAGTTAAAAAAAAACCTAGTAGGGGCTATTGTTTGAGTCGATCACATTACATAGAGAATATGATAAATAAGTTCATACACTTGAACATAAATGAAATCTCTTGATCCAAACTCTAAACTTATAAAGAATGGTGGAATAGCTATTGCTCAACTAGAGTATGCAAATGGTATATGTAGTCTTATGTACGTAGTTCCATGCACAAGATCAGATATAATATTTGTAATTAATAAACTTAGTAAATTTACTAGTAATTCGAGCAAGGAACATTGGGAAGCTATTAAGAGAGTTCTTGGTTATTTAAAGAAAACCAAAATCTTAGGTCCACGATATTCCAAATTCTCGACTACATTAGAAGGATTTACTGATATTATTTGTATATCGAGCACAGATGAAAATAAATAAATCAATTTTGAGTTGGGTGTTTAATTTTTGAGGAGGTGCAGTTTCTTGGAAATCTAAAAAAAAAATATGCTTTACACATTCAACCATGAAATCTAAATTCATAGCATTAGGCCATTAGTTGATACCGGAAAAGAAGTTTAGTGACTTAAAGATTTTGTATATCAAATACATTTGGAGTTATGAGTACATTTTCGATATCTAGCCACATTAGTAAAAGCATACAGTGAGGTATATAATGAGAAGTCTAGACGTATGAATCTAAGATATGACTACACAAAAATATTAATCAAAAGTGAAATAATTCCCCCTAAATAACGTCAAGTCAATTCAAAATTTAGCGAATACTTTAACTAAATAACTATGTTGAGTAGGATGGGTTGAAACTCCTAAACTAAAAATATCTAGCAATGATGGCAACCATACTAGTCATTAATACAACAGTAATCAATGGGTTCAAAGAATAACAAGTCATTCAATAAGTGGATGGATTTAGCATTATAATTTCGCAAGAACTCTATATTGATTATATAATACTAGTTCTTACTTAAAGGAGGGTTAAGCTTTAAGCTCTTAAAGAAATTCAGTATTAAGTACAACTATCTCTAAAAGTAACGAAGATATTGGCAGAACTTCATCTAGATGAGTTTCGAGGTGTTGCCGCCTCAATAGAGAGATGGATTTATCTCTCAAAAGTTCAATGTATAGGATAAACACATAGCCATATTAGCACTAGACGAGTTTGGGGAACTTGAGAAATACATGACACGTGTGTGTGTTTTCACCGATATTATCACAATAAATTATTGGTTCAAAGCTATTATACTATCTAAAATTTTGATGATACTTTGTGAGAATTACACTATGGTTAGATTCAAATCGTAAGATATCTAAACTTTATGCACAAGTGTAGCTAATTAGAATTTGAGATCAATATAATTTTGAAAAATTGGGGGATTCTTGTATTTGTTCAAAAATTTATATTGATTAGTAAATGGGCCTCTAATTTGCCTGTAAATGAATGAATTAGGAATGCCATTTTTTGCCCATGCGTACACATGGGCTAACTTGCCATGCACAGGCATGGCTCCCAATTTTGAAACCCGAGGTAAATTTCATTATGCCATGTGCACGCATGATTTATTATCATGCTTGCACATGGGCTTAAAAAGTAATAGTTTTTTTGGTGGCATTTCATGAACATTCTTGACTTTTTTCATGTATCGTGAATTGAAATCTATAAATAGGTAATAGATTTCAAATATAAACACATCAAGTCATGAATTAAAATCATTATGTAGTGCACTTTTGATCCAATTCATTTACATATTCAAACTCCTTTGTGTTCTTCAAGTTTTGAGAAATTGTGTACTTCAAGTTTTGAAAAAAAAAAAAAATATAAGTGTTCAAGTATTTTTTTTTTTTTTTCTTGTTCAATCCTACAAACTATTTGTTGCGAGTCCCTTTAAGCACCATAAGCAATCCTAGAGGGGCAAATAAAGTTTGAAGACAATGATAACACATACAAGTCTTATTTCTAGGGGTGGGCAATGGGTCGGGTCAGGTCGGGTCATTTTTTGACCCAAAACCGACCCGACCCAACATATACCAGGTTTTGGGCTTTTCAGAACTAACTCGGCCCGACCCCAATCCTAAACCGATCTGAACCGACCCGGGTCGGTTCCCCTTTTTAATTTGATTTCACAGTCGACATGGATATCCCTTGCAATCCAAGACCCAAACCTTCAACCAAAACCCAACCAAACACCAATTAAACCAGAATAATGCAACTGAATTCAATACTCAGCACCAACTAAACTTAATCAACATCAACACCAACAATTTAATATACTAAACTGGGATTCAATAGCCCAGCTACCATGATATTGATTGAGTTGAAATTACACCAAAACAACAATATATAAACTGAAATTGCATAACACTCACAGACAAAAGAAACTGAAATTACGTAACCTTCACAGACCAATCACAACCGACAGAGAAAGAAGAACTGAGAAGAAGAAGAATAGAACATAAGAGGACAGAGAGAGGATAGGAGAAGAAGAAAAAACCCAGAAGAAGAGGGCAGAGAAGAAAAAGGATAGAAGAAGACCCAGAGAGCAGGAGGAGAAGAAGAAGGACGAGGGCAGACTGCAAGCCAATGACAGCGGCTGAATCACGTTGCTCTCTTTTTAACACCAGCGGCTAAATCACGTAAATTGTAAAAAATGGATCTCCACAGAACATAGTCCTCCAAAGACAAGTATAAAAAGGTTCTCCCCAAGAATCTGAACTCCATCTCACCCACAATCATCTGGTGCTCTCTTGTTCGCTTCTTTAGTGGAGAAATCTGGGCCGATTCGTCGGGGAAGGGAGGGGGCAGCCGGGAGAGGAGATTGCAAGAAGGCAAGGAAAGCTAGGGCTTCACGAGGCGGATTGATATTTGGGAATGCAACGGTTTTCAACTTTTCATCTCGGGTGGGTCGGTTTGTAATGGAACCGACCCGAGTATCATAATTTTAAAATAAAACCGATCCGGCCCAATCCTATCCGTTTTAAAGTAAAACCCAACCCGACCCGATTAGTATCGCGTCGGTTCGGGTCCGTGGGTTGCGGTTTTCTGGGCCCAGCCCTACTTATTTCCATCATTTTAGTGTTCCTTTTGTGTTCTCTTCTCAATTCTACCAAGTAATTTGGTTCAACGCTGTACACATGATGGAGAAAGATTGATTTTAATGAACACCTTAAGAAACTGGCGTTCACGTTCTTGTGATTAATGGTGGAAGCTACAAATAGGCTAGTCTCTCATTATTTATCTTTCGATGTCTAGCATTTTCTTGTTATGACGTAAACTGAAGTTGGTAGAAATCCTAATCATGGCTCAATAAAAGAAATTGGGCAGTTAGCCATCCAATTGCCTTCATATCTTTGCGTCTCTTGTTGTGAAGGACGTTAAAATTACATTACTATTTGTGTGCAAGTGAATCATGTAAGGGTGGATGCGGTTCCATTTGGTTCTAGTTTCAAGAGAACCGAACTGAACCATGAACTAATGATTTTTTTGACAATGGAATCAAATAGTTTTTTTAAGATGCAGAACTGAATCGAATCGAATCGAACCATTTAGTTCTGGTTCGATTTGGTCTGTTTCTAGTACTATTACTTAAATTTTCAGACTTGCATCATATCCATAAGTTACTAATTTATACTTAAATAAAAAAATTTAAGTATCAAACATTTAGCAAGTTCAAATTATAAATAATCAAGATCATAAAAGTTCAAACTAACAAACAAAATATAAACGAATGAGTCATTGCGAGAAGCTAATAATATCGAGTTCCATTTTCATCTTCCGTCCAATCAATTATTTTACATGAAGCCGTTAGACCTACATGAGAAAAATGAAATATGAAACTGGAATATAAAGTTAAAATTCTAAACTAATAGGCAGGGGTGGTGACAAAATGACCAAATCAAGCAACTTGACCTTACAATCAGATAACCATTAACCGTTTAATACTCAATTACTTAAGTTGTAACTTTGAGAAACTCTACAAACATAATTCAAAAGACACAATTAAAACAAACAAAAATCAATTAAAACCATTTACAATTAATAAAAATATTGTCTTACTAGAATTTTTAATTAATATGTATAAAGTTGTACAAAAAACTATGAAAGAAAAGAAAAATGTCCAGTATATGATATTTTTTACTATACATTACCCTTGAATCTTGATGGCTTGGACTTTGGAGGAACGGTAAATTGGTGCGACAAAGTTGGAGTTTCCGCACAGAAAAGCTGCGTTGTTGAGGTATAAGGGATTAGGAATTTAGGAAGGTGTCCGAGACTTTGAGGGTTTGACTTTGAAATAATGCTTTGAAGTGATATTTAAACACAAATATTGAATACATTTAAAATTAATGGGCTACACACATTCTATGGGTTGTACCAAAATAATAGTTATTGGGTTGACTTCAATTAACATAAAATCAAATTCATACAAAAAAAATTATAAATTAAATTTGGTTCACGATTTGGTTCTTGGTTCTAGAATTAGAATCGAACCAAAATTATAACCAAATGGTTTTTTGTTCGAAAAACCAAAACTATTATTATAATTTTATTTTTTTTTTTTTTTGTAAAATCGAATCGAACCGCTTGGATTGGTTTGGTTTGGTTCGGTTCTAGTTTGGTTTGATTTGGTCTGGACATTTTGTCCAACTCTGAGTGAATGCATAAATGAGATTTTGTTGGGAAGAAATTTTGGTAAATTGATTGAGTTCAATTTCTTTATGTTCCCGTACCAGGCATCCTATAACGCCCCGAAAATCCCTAAGAATCGATAATTTTGGAAATTAGGACCTTATAGACTATGAGAATCTAGGGATCAAATTGTGATTAAATCTCTTAATTAATGGGATAAATTTATAATGTTAAACTAATTACTTAATTAAGAATTATATAATTTTATTGTACTTAAAATAAATGTTGTATAATTGATTAACTAAATTATATAATTACTATAATTACGTGAACTAAATTATATGATTACTAAAATTATGAAACTCGTGTGGTCAAGGACTCGGGCCGTTACACATCCTGTCGTGGAAAGAAGGCCTAAGCTTTGTATATCTTGTTGCTGGATATTTTACGTATCTTACAGCCTTGACCTTGGCACCATACCGAGCATTTTAGGCTTTTAGCCCATGGCTTCCATTGGAGTTGTTTCATTTGCTTATAGGATTATTCAGAGAAGGAACAGAGAAAACGGCGAGACCTATCGTACCAACAGAAAGCATTCATACAGACATTTGACAATTCGTTTTTGTAGTTTTGAAAATGGATTTGAAAGTATTGTACATATGTTAGTCTAATGCTAGAGGTGGCAATTGAGACGAACGGCTCGAGCCGCTCGGCTCGTACTGTTCACACCCACGAGCCGCTCGGGCTCGTAAAAAAACGAGCTCGAGCACGAGTCGAGCTAGGCTGATCGGGTGACGAGCCGAGCCTCGTCACTGTAGACGAGTCGGCTCGTGCGTAATTTTAAAAAAAATAAAAATAAAAAATAATAACGAGCCACGAGCCGAGCGGCTCGTGGCTCGTCCAATTAACAAGCTACGAGCCGATTAATAAAAAAGAAAAAATTTGAAAAGGTCAGTGACCGTTTTGGTCCTCGAAATTTATTTATTTATTTATTTTTATTTTTTTGGTTTCTATAAATACCCACATAAATCAAACTTTTTTTTTCCCACCAATATCAATCTCTATTCTCTCATTATCTACTCTATACAATTTACATTCTCCAATCTCTATTTATTTATCAACAATATCATTCATTCATTCTATAATCATCTTCTACATTTCTATATTCAATTTCTATTATTCATAACAAATGGATTTACGATCATTTGTTGAAAACTTGTTCGGTATGGAGAACAAAACACAAACACCTGCCCAAAATCAATTTGGAAATGAATTCTCCGGTCTCAATGAATTACCAATTCCAGAAAATATTGAAGATTACGACGTTCATAAAGGTAGTCATCCAATTGATTTGGATGACGTTGATGTTGATCCTAGTGTTCCAATTGATTTGGAACAAGATGAAGAGCCTACGTCAAATATTCTCGATGCAAGAGGGAAAAGAAAGGAGAAGAACAAGGCAAAATGTTGGGACCATTTTAAATTGGTTCAAACCGATCGTTTGGTCGATAGAATCCCCGAAACCAAAGCAATATGTAAATACTGCCAACAACGACTGGCATGGCAAAGAGGCATTGAAACTACCCACCTCAATCGTCACTACAAAACATGTGTGACCAAACATGGGTTTCTTCCAGCTGGTCAAACTCAACTACAGTTTGATTCTCCAGGCGCCAGTGGTACTACGCCACTTTCTACATAGATGTATTCAGAAGGAGGAAGCTCGAACGGGAATGGTGAAGTTTGTTGCCACGTCTGAGTTGCTACTAGCAATAGCGGACAACCAACATTTCGTGAACTACGTCAAAACATATCTTCAGCCGAGGTACATTAGGGTAAGTCGAAATACTCTCCGTGTTGATACAATTAAATATTTTCTTCATGCAAAACAACTATTGATAAATGATTTAGAGAAATATGAGGGCGTGCTATTTTTAACTTCTGATATGTGGGAATGGATTAATAAGAGAGGTTACATTGCTGCAACTGCACACTATATAGACCCATTTTGTTTTATGCATAAAAGAATTATTGCTTTTAAAATTGTTGAGTACCCGCACAACGCCCAAACTATATTTAATGCTATCATAAATATAGTTAAAGAGTATAAATGCGAGAGCAAAATTCGTTCTTTTACGTTCGACAATGCTACCGTAAATAAAGTTGTTATCGATAAATTACATAGAATACTTCAACCCGATTTTGGTAGTTATTTATTTCATATTCAATGTGTATGTCATATTTTTAATTTAGTAGTACAAGACGGTTTAAAACATGTTAAAGATGAAATTGACCGAATTAGGAGTGCACTTATATATATATATATATATATCACGATTACACCTAGTCAAAAACAAGCATTTGAAGAATTTTGTTCAGAAAATGGAATGACAAATACAAAAACATTTATTACTGACGTAGGCCATAGATTGAATTTCACTTACTTATTATTAAAATCATGTGAATGTTTCGAACATTTAATTACTGAATTTTATAACAATATGCATGTTAGAGATGAAGACAAAACAATTTTGAATGAAACCGATTGGAATATAGTTCTTAAAATAAAAAAAATTTGTCCACATTTTATGATTCTACAAATATATTGTCTGGCGTTTATTATCCTACAAGTTGTATGGTTCTTGAACGTCTTTATGCAATTACTATGACTTTTAAAAGATTTCAAAATGACCCCGATTTTCATGCAGTTATATATTCCATGGAATTAAAATTCAGAAAATATTGGGAAGAATTACCTATATTATTTCCTTTAGCATGCGTCATGGACTCCCGATATAATTTATCGGGTACTAAATTGTAATTGATAAAATTTCAAATTCTTTAACTTTTAGTATACCTATTACTTATAGGAATTTGGAAGAAACATTACGTGAAATGTACGAATTATATGCTTCGCGAATGGGTACACATATTACTCATGTACCTACATCTACTCCTCCCACTAATCAAACGGATGACGATGATGTAATTTTAGATTTATTCGAAAGCATGAACTCATATAGATTTAATTCATTTGCATATGTATGTGGTTCATCTGGTGGTAGTAGTAGTAGTTTGTCATCCACTGCATGTACTCAAACTTCGAGTAATAGTCCAAATGCGTTACCATCTGAATTAATCGATTACTTTCGTCATACTTTGCCTACTAACAAAGAAGTTAAGAAAAATTCAGAAGATGTAATTAAATTTTGGCGATATAATGAACGTCGATGGCCAGTAGTTTCTGCAATGGCAAAAGATCTACTAACACCTCCTGTTAGCACTGTAGCTTCGGAGTCTGCTTTTAGTGCAGGGAAGAGGGTTCTCTCTGAGGTCAGGAGTCGACTCAAAGAAGATATTTTGGAAGCGTTAATGTGCGTAAAAGATTGGGAAGACGCTAATTATCGAATTCAAGATAAATATGTCGAAATTGCCTATAACCAAGTAAGTGATATTTAATTTCACCATAATCATCACAAAATTTAATTTTCATACATTTATAATATTTTAAAAAAAATTGTACACGTAACAAGTTGTTCGTGTACAATTTTTAACTCCGCCTACTAAAAATTGAAGTAGCTGGTCCCAAGCCCGGATAAAGGAGGAGGGTTTATTTTTATTTTTTTATTTATAAAAAATAAAATGTTTTGAAAAATGTATATTTAAAAAATGGTTTATAAAATGTGTTTATACTTTACATATATATTTTTTTAAGTTTAAATATAAAATGGTAAACAAAAAACATATTACATTATTACTCAAGTAACTCAACAAAACAATTTTTATTCTTATTTTTTAAAAAATTATAAATTTTTTTGAAAATGTATATTTAGAAATTAATCACAAAATGTGTATATATATATATATATATATATATATATATATATCTTTTACAATTAAACTAGCGTGTTATGTGTATAAAAAAAAATGAGCCAAGCCGAGCACTCGGCTCGTTTGGGCGAGCTCGCCCAAAATCCCACGAGCCGAGCCGAAGCTTGACTCGTGCTCGTAGGAGCCGAGCTCGTGTTGGCATGGGCCGAGCCGAGCGAGCCGAGCTCGCCCAAAATCCCACGAGCCGAGCCGAAGCTTGGCTCGTGCTGGCATGGGCCGAGCCGGCTCGGCATTGCCACCACTATCTAATGCCCATTTTTATAGTAAGTATATCGTAATGACATTTTGAATTAACGTTTCAATTATTTGCGTGTTAGAATTTGCAACAATAATTTAAAGTTCCATGATCATATGAAATATAACAAATTGTATACTCGACGGTTTGGTTATAGTGACACAATTCGTTATATGATCAAAATATGTCGTTCACAATCAGTACATAAAGTTGAACGCTTTATGTTGATAAGATTGTATTGTTCTTATTAAAATTTGTCTAGATCTAAAAATAAGAACAATAACATATTTTTGAAGCACACTGAACGGAACCACATGAATGACTCATTTGTGACCGCTCAAAATGAGATATCACTCGATTATCGAACAAGTCATCTAAATCCTAAGCAAGTAATGTACCTTTAATTGCTAGTTCAAATTTTTTGAGGTACCAATGAGTAAAGTTTTAATTAGAAGATTAATTTCGATGCTTTGGGAATCTAGGCAAAGTAGTTAGAGATCATATACCTGCAATAGTGGAATCCGTTAATCATCATGATGAGATGATCGTTATTCTAAGATATTTTCTAAAGGGAATTGAACATGAGCTCAGTAGTCCGACGATTAGATCGTTGGACTTGGCGTTGTCACATCACAACAAATTCGCCTTATGAAATGAAATTTGGAGGGCAATACATGTTGAAGGTCAAAATGGTCATTTTGACGACTTTAGCATATTGACAGTCAAATGGAGGTTGACTAGTGGAACGATGGTCAAAGGATATTGTTACCGAATCATAATTGGCTTCCATAACTTTCACTCGACTCAAGAGTACAATCTCGATTTTTTGGTAGAGTAAGTCGGGATTAATAAATGTATCTCAATTGGTCAAGAATTGACTCAATTGGAAACATCCATTGGAGTTTGAGTCTTGTGAATCCGACTAGATCCCTCTTTTAATTCCAATAAATGTGTATGACTTAATTGGCCTACTATAATAAAGTCCAATGAAATTTGTGCAAATATGAAACTCTTATTGTGTGTTATAAATATGCCCTTTTAGGGCACATTTCACAAGAATTATGGTTTAGCAATTTTTCATTTTCCCAAAAAGGAAAGGGGCACCTAATGAGAACAAGGGAGAAGATCTAAAGGAGTAAGCATTTGACTAGCCCATTAAAAGTTCCTTTAAGATTATCATCTCATCTTATGTGTGGGGATTTAAATAAAACTTCATATGATCTCAAGGTGATCTAAGATCCACCATGTATTTGGGTTTAATCTTCATAGAAAAATCGATTTTTTATTGTGAAGATTAGATTTCCACATCCAACAATATAATTGGGGAAAATTCGTGTGCATAATTTATATTCCAATAACATACATTTTTCGTGCGTGAAAAAAGGACAAAATTTCGACTTATCGTAATCAAATGTCTAAAGTAGAAACGAGAAATGCATGAATATGAATTCAGACGAGATAAGAGTTTGATTCTTTCTCCTTGAGACGATAATGTCAAGTATGAATGCTAACGATTTTCTCGCATTCATCTACCAGAATATAGCGACCACTCACGCAATAGAAGCACTTCAAATTATATAGACTAACGAGCTTAGTGATGTTTTGAATTCTCTGTGTAAAAAATTCGAATCAAAATAGATGCCGAAATTATTTTGAAATGAATATATATCAACATGATAATGCAATAATGAATTGAATGAATAAAATAAATTACATACGTTGGGTTCTAAAAAAATTGTCTCAAAAGACAACCTTAGAGAAAGTCACAGCTATTGGAATTTGCCTTAATTTGACTTATATTTAACGAATTATGTTTATTTGATTGATTATTAGTATTGAATATTGGTTATAGAGTTTTTTTTTTCTTTTTTTTCTTTCTGTTACTTGAATTAATTGTTTTAATTGATTGTTTGTACCAAATATACTATAAATTCTTCAAATGTAAATATGCATTTTGTTGTGATGAGTAAAATATTAATAATATGATTGTTTGAAATTAAATGGATGAAAATGACGAGCAAAATATTAATGAAAGAATATTTTTAAAAGTAAATCTATGTTTTCTCGGATCAAGTATGAATCATTCAAAAATCAAGAACAAAATATTCGATCTGTACAGTGTTTGATTTTGCTCTCCTAACTCAAAATATTTGCGTCCGTCATTGAATATGAAGACTCTTTTTGACACCTTTATTAATAGCTTTATCCTATTTCTTCTTGGCACGTCTTAAAAATCAACTTTACTTAAATTTTGTTAAAAAGAATTAGTCATTGACCCGATTTTGGGGCATCTCTTGATTTGCAAACATGTCCGCCATAGTCATGATTTATGATTGCCATCATTTGGTCCCCAAATTCATAATTTGAGTGATTTTTTAATTAGATGGAGGAGGGTATATTGTCAAAATTATTGTACACCACATGGTTTGGAAGAATGAAATTATGAATGGACATCCACGAAAGGTGGAAAAAGAGTAAACTTAGAGCACATATATTTGGCTGATTTAAAAATTTACCTTTCAAGTAATTTTATTTTATTTATTTATTTTTTTTTTTTTGTCAGAAGTGTATCACGCTTGGATAAGTTTATAAGCAGCTTAAAAGGTTGTTGACCACAAAATTATAATCAATAAATTCCTCTCACCTACCTAGACATTTTCTTCTCCTAAAGCCCTGCAAGTTTAGATGCTCACCAGGGGGCAAGAGGGAAAATGACATTTGGGAGGCAAATAATTGAATTTACTTGATTTTCTCATATTAGACATGAATAGTTACAGACAATTTCTGTTATGCTCAGTTTGATAGCTTAGAAAATGGGTGAAAAAAGAAAATGTTTTCCAACTTTAGCCAATTAAGGGTGTTTGATATCACAAATTTGCCTGGCTTTTATTTTTCCCATATTTTTCTAGGTACAACTCTTTGATGCATATTTGCTTGATTTTGTTTTTCCACCTATTAGGTGGGAAAGCAATTTTCACCTTTATTTTATTTTTTTGAGCAATAGCAACAAATTCTATCAACCATTGTTAAAAGAATTTTCACTTTTGTTAACAATTTCTATGCAAAACAAAGTCAAACGAATGGTATTTGGTATGGTAATTTTTTCTAATTTTTAAATTATTATTTTTTACTTTTTGATAATTGTAACAAATTCTAGACGCAATAGCAGAAAAAACTATCACTTTAATGGACAATTTCTATAAAAAAACGAAGACAAACGGACACTAAACTTTCAACATTCTCCATGTGAAAAATTATACCAGTCAAACACAATTAATTACAATTCCCAGTAAAATAAATTTTAGGCAATTCAATTCCCAGAAAAAACATTTTCTTTCCACCTTTGCAATCAAACGGGCCCTTACTGAAGTTCATCATTGTTCTTCCCTTCTTCTTTTTAGTAAGAGAAATCACCAAGAAATCACCCATGCGATCGTAGTGGACAACACCATGCGATGGCAAGTGCAATTTTCGTCATGTGCAGTGGATTTTTTATCCACACTTATTTTTTAACTCCAGCAGTGTCATGTAGGATTTTCCATAATTCTCGTTGATTTTTATTTGTGGACTGATAGAAATAATATGGGTGATGGATTGGTAATTTCATTCAAATTTGGTAACTTCCAAATCAAACTTTCAACTAATTAGAACCTAAATTTGAATTTCTCCTATCAAATTGTATATATAGAATGTATCTGAAATGAATATATCAAATTTGACTTATATTTAACAAATTGTGTTTATTTGATTGATTATTGGTTACATATTTTTCTTTCGATTACTTGAAATGATTGTTTTAATTGAATGTTCGTATCAAATATACTATAAATTCTTTAAATGTAAATATGCATTTTGTTGTGATGATCAAAATATTAATAAAATGATTGTTCAAAATCAAACGAATGAAAATGACGAGTAAAATATTAATTAAAGAATGTTTTTAAAAATATTTGTGTTTTTCAAATCAAGTATGAATCATTAAAAAAAACAAAGTATTTAATTTGTACCATATTTGATTTTGCTCTCCTAATTTAAAATGTCTGCAAAGGGTATGACGACTCTTTTCAACACCTTTAGTAATAGCTTTATCCTATTTCTTCTTGCCAAGTCTTAAAAATCAACTTTACTTAAATTTTGTTGAAAAGTATTAGTCATTGACCCGATTTTGATTATAATAATATGAAAACGTGTTCCCCAAAGTCATGGTTTATGATTGCCATCATTTGGTCCCCAAATTCATAATTTGAGTGATTTTTTAATTGGATGGAGCGGGGTATACTGTCAAAATTATTGTACGCCACATGGTTTGGAAGAACGAAATTATGAATGGACATCCACGAAAGGTGAAAAAAGAGTAAACTTAGAGCACATATATTTGGCTAATTTAAAAATTTACCTTTCAACTAACGATCATTCTACAAGTACATAATATATTAACTAATGTTATCGAATTAACAAGTGACGGCCCTCTATTGTCAATTCGATAACCAAGTAAAATTTTTTGATCAGAAGTGTATCATGCTCGGATAAGTTTAAAAGTAGCTTAAAAGGTTGTTGACTACAAAATTGAAGAGCACGTCAAGAAGAATTCAAGTTTGGAATGCTATTGGAGTTCTATGTCAAGTTGAAATTTTATTTTGGAAGCCCATTAGGAGTTGGAATTTGTGTTGGACTTGAAGGGGTTGAAATTTTGGACCAGAAATAAAAGTCGCCGCATTTTCGCTAGCCCGGCGCTGGCTGGCTGCTCGAGCGATCTCGGTGGAAAACAACTCGAGAGTGTCACCCAACCATCGCTCGAGTGACAGTGTTATCGAACCCAAACTCGTTTTGCTTTTTAACACATATTTGACATTCTACTTCAACTACAACTCATCTATTAGGGTTTGGGCGTTTCCCTGCATAGTTGCCTATATATACTTTGCCATTTCTCTACAATTTAAAGTGAGAGGTTTATTATTACTAGCTTTTAGGATCATTATAATATTTTTCTCTCTTCTCCGTTATTTTTAAGGCAATAAAACCTCCTAATTCATCTACCATATATTTGTCTTCTTTCATTCTTTTGTTCTTGATCAAATACTTTATTACTTTGTCATATAAGTTCAACATCTCAATTGTCACAACAAGTGGTATCAATCCTAACAAAATGGTATCAGAGCCAATGTTCAGCAGTTTCCCTGAGTGCAAAGTTTGATTTGTTTAAGGTTTTTTTTGTTCGTGATGGCTTCTATGAAGTATGAAATTTTGCTTTTGGATCGGAGCATTAGATTTTCGCTATGACAGGTTAAGAAACGTACGCTATTCACACAGTTGGATTTGGATGATGCGTTGTTGGGAATTGACAAGATGTCAGCAACTCTGACCGCGGAGGTGAAATTACGAAAGGATAAGAAGGATGTCTCTCACATTCATCTTCATATATCAAATACTATTCTTCATGACGTTTTAAAGGAGAATTCAGCAGCTGCTTTATGGTTTAAGTTTGAGCAATTGTGCATGACTGAAAAGTCTAACAAGCAAGTTGAACTTCAAGCAGCGTCTATACTCTCATCGCATGACGAATGAGGATCATTGGAAGATCACCTGACTTTATTTAAAGAGATCATCGTTGATTTGGAAACTTTGGAAGTAGAGTGAGTATGTGAAGAATATTTGCCATTGATTATATTGTGTTAATTTTTCACTTCGTTTTCTTCTTTTAGAGACACGATCTTGTATAGTCGTGATACTCTCACCATAGAGAAAGTGTATGATGCTTTATATTCAAAAGAGAAGATGAAGCAATTTTTTCCTGAGGCCAGAGATGGAGAAGGCCTGATTGTTGATGGTGGTTCTAGAAAGGGCAGAACAAAGTCTAAGTTCAATAATCAAATTTGTAACTACTACAAGAAGAAGGGGCACTTGAACAATGATTGCTACAAATTACAGAATAAGGAAAGAATGGCTACAAGTAGATATTCAGATACTTCAGGCGAAATAGACTTCGCGAAGAACATTGTAAGTGATGAAGATCTCTTAGCTATTTCTAACGTTGAGTCTAAACCGGAAGATGATTGGATTCTTGATTCAGCATGTGTGTTTCATATGTGTTATAATAAGGACTTGTTTACTATATATGAAACTGTTTTTAAATGTGTTGTGGTTATGGGAAACAACGCATCTTTTCTATCATTGATTTAAAGGGTTATAAGTTCTTTGGTGGATGTGGATTTTTGAAGGTTTGTAAGGGTGTCCAGATAGTATTAGAGAGACAGAAAAGGTCTCAATTTTACATCTTGTAGGGGTCGTAAATGATTTAGAAGAGTCAATCAGCACAAGTTCAGTACCATGGTGGACATTTAGTTTGGTACAATACCTTTAGGAGCTCATAAATGATTAGATTTGAAGAATACAACTCAGTGGAGTTTCGAAGATATGGATAATGCTATCTTGCCACCATCACTTACAGTGCCATTTTATTCAGTTGCTACAGACGGACCCAGTGGAACAAGGTATGTCGATGTTCATTTTGTTGAGCATGCTTCAGATGGAGTAGAAGGTGTACAATCTAGCAAGGGGCCTTCGGTAAAAGCAGTTGGTATTGATTCTGCATTGGGGTGTGTTATAGCCCATTTTGGTTAATTTAAAATCATTATGATTTTTTTTGGAATCTGAGATAATTTTACAAGAGTAGTGCTTGGATTCATTGAAAGAGGTGGAATATTGTATTTTGTTGGAGAAATTAATTTTTTGGTTATTGTTGAAGAAGTCAAGTCATTCATTGAATGAACTTCAACTCAATGTGGAGATTGTTAGAATTTGGGTGTGACCCGAATTCTTTTATTGAATTGTTGAAGTAATTGAAAAATTATAATTGAAGTACGCGTCAGGAAGAATTCAAGTTTGGAATTCTATTGGAATCATATGTTAAGTTGAAATTCTATTTTGGAAGCTCATTGGAAGTTGAAATTTGTGTTGGACTGGGAAGAAAAATCATCGCATTTTCGCTAGCTGGCTGCTCGAGGATCTCGGTAGAAAACAACCTGAGAGTCTATCGTCTGATCGTCCCTGATCCGTCGCTCGAGCGACCGATCATCACTCAACTATCGCCCGACTGTCGCTCGAGCGATAGTGTTATCCGGTCGAAACCTATTTCGCGTTTTAACACATTTTTGGCATTCTAATTCAACTACAACTCATCTATTAGGGTTTGAACATCTCCCTACATAGTTGTTTATATATACTTAGTTCTTCTCTACAATTTAAAGTGTGAGATTTATGATTATTAGCTTTTAGGATCATTGTAATATTTTCTCTATTCTCCATTATTCTTGAGGTAATAAAATCTCATAATTCATCTGTCATATTCTTGTCTTCTTCTATTCTTTTGTTCTTTATCAAATACTTTATTACTTTACCATATAAGTTCAACATCTCAATCCGGTGATTTGTGTCACAACAAGTGGTATCGATCATAACACTCCTACTGGACATGATTTTTTACAGACTTCTTTGAGGTCCTTCGGGGCAATTTGGGTCTTGTTATTGAGTGACAAGGGGCATTCGTTTACAGGTATGTTTCTAACTGATTCTATTAGATGTTCACATTTTGTTCACTAGCTTACGTGCCCTTTATTCATTTATCATGCTTTAATCATTTATCCACGCGTACATTACTTATGATTTTTTAAGGTGGACAGTTCACCCTCTTATCCGTGAGCTCTTGTTTTTATTCTTGCCTTGCATGTTCTTAGGCTAACATAAAAAGGGTTATGAAGCTTGAGGTTTATCCCTTTTTATTTTCTTACTTAATAAAAATTCTCCCAAGTTCAAACTTAACTATTTGATGCATGGTTATATGAACTATCTTTAGCCTTAATGATAATTAATGCGTGAATAGATAAAACGTCCCTTTGATTTATGCGCTTTAATGCACGTGACATGCACACCTTCTTTGGATAGTTTGTTTGTATGTCTCTTCATATTCGAGGGTTAGGATTATTTTATTTTCTATAGCTGACATTGATTTTTTTGGGTTTCAATGGTTGAGATGTGTTTTTAGAACCTATATATACATACTGCTTCTACTCGTTATTTTCTTTTTTATCGCCAAAAAATGTGATCTGATCTTCTAATTCCTTCTGCACCCCTTCAAGAAGCACTCTAAGCTTTGTTAATGATCTTTCATCATCCTTACTGATCCCACTATATTTTCGTAATGCGTTCTCGTTAGTTCTCTCAATAATAACATATGGTTGAACAAAACTTTGAGATTAACCTAACTTTCCTTTTGCCGTGTTATTATCAAATAATTATGGTTTTGAGGTTGGTGTATATGATTTAGAAGCCAGCTGAAAATGATTCAGAAAATGACAAATTTTTCATATTTTTGCATTTTCTACATATATGCATCTTAGAGAGATTGCCTTAGGTTGAAGGGTGTTGGATCGGACTGGCTAGTGCACTATGAGCCATAAAAAATTCACGTTTTATTTCACCAAATTTGATTCCACCAAAACACTTTCGATTTGCCTTTTATCTTTTGGCTCAAGCAACCTTAGAAGTTAGAACTTTAGGAACGATGGATGTATTAATTAGATTAGTTCGCAATATCTATTACCCAGTTAGATTAGTTTGCATACAAATGTACTCCAATCTTGTAACCCTTCTTTATATCAATGAAAATTTCTATTCTTTTTTGTACGTTACGTTTGATTTGACTAAGGACTAGTGGTAGACGCAAAAAAAAATAAAAAAAAATAATGGATTGTGTCAATTTAAATAATTAATCCAATTAAATTAAAACCTAATAAGCACATAAGATTTCAAAAGCTCACCCTACTATTTTAAAATCCACAATTATTCAATTATAATCAATTTAATTGAATTAATTGAGTGATTACAAAAATTGGCCACAAGTTTTCCCTATAAATAGGATCAAAGGTTCATTGCAGAGGGAGGAAGGAAAGGTCAAGAGAAAATCGCGAAATATTGAAGAAATTCTCTCAACTGTCTGGCAAACCTGAAGAAAATCAAAATCTTCTTCGAATCAAGCAAATCCAAGAAGATCAAAATCTTCTTCATCTTCAAATCAAGCAAATCCAAGAAAATCAAAGTCTTCTTCAAATCAAATCAAGATCAAGCTCAAGTCTTTGAAGACAAATTCAAGCTCCAAAAATCAAGCGTCGAACAAGTGAAGTTCTCGAAAAATCAAATTCTCAACAAACCTTGAAGTCTAGGGTTTAAGCCACATGGCTCGTTGTCTTCAAACATTCAGATCATTAATCAGAATTTTTTTTTGCAATTTTACAATTACAAGAAGATTCATATCCATTTGTATTTTTCAAAATACAATTTGTAACGATATCTGTATTTTAAATATGCGAAATTCGTCGTACAAATTTCTTGGCACGCTCAGTGGGACATTCTTGTCCTCTCATCGTTTGATCTCACAATTTTCAACTTTCAACCACTACATCAACAATGACAAGCAAACAAGCGAAGCAAACCATAACTCATCTTGAAGAGACACTTGCTGAGTTGTTCCGAACGACCAAAGCCCAAACAAAAAATGGGAAAACTCAACTAGTTCCACCACTAAAGAAGTTCTCCAACAAAGGCAGAATGAAAATTGCTTTCACAAAGCCAAACTCTCGTTCAACAGAAAAGGCCAAGAGTTCAGCAAAAAAATCTTGTTCAGGCTCCGTCTCTAGTGGCAAATCCTTGTCTGGATTCCCTCATACCATTTCTCTACAAAGGTGGGGAGATTGTAGTTCGTCTAAAGAATCACTTGAGCTAATGATGGTCACGGAGGCGACCTCGGGCTCAGATGATCGAATCCAACAAATGACTTTAGCCATTGAAAAACTAACGAAGTCACTAGAAGAGAAAGATGCACAGGTTGCTGCAATCATGCACAAGCTAGACGTATTTGCGTGGTCTTATAAAGAAATGTCGGGGTTAGATCCGAGGATTGCAGTGCATCACCTTGCAGTAAAACATGGAGTTCAACCGATCAAACAACCTCAAAGAAGATTTCGACCAGAAGTGATTCCTCAAATTGAAGTGGAAGTCAACAAACTTATTGAAGCTGGATTCATACGTGAAGTCAAGTACCTAACTTGGATCTCAAATATTGTTCATGTCAAAAAGAAAAATGGACAATTACGAGTCAGTGTTGACTTTCGTGATCTAAATCAAGCATGTCCCAAATATGACTTTTCGCTTTCGATAATAGAGTTGATGGTGGACGCAACTACCAGGTATGAAGTCTTATCTTTCATGGATGGATTTTTTGGATAAATTAAATACGCATGAATCCGAAAGATGAGGAACTCACAAAATTCCGTACCCCTAAGGGCATATATCGTTATAAAATTATGCCGTTAGGATTAAAAAATGTGGGAGCAACTTACCAACGGGCAATGCAAAAGATCTTCGATGACATGCTACATAAGAACATAGAATGCGATGTAAATTACCTTGTCGTTAAAACAAAAAAAAACATGATGATCACCTACAAGATTTACGAGATGTTTTCGTAAGGCTTTGATGACATCAATTAAATATGAATTTGCTGAAGTGTGCATTTGGTGTCACATCTGAGAAATTTCTTGACTTCATTATTTGACATATGGGCATTGAATTAGATCAATCAAAAATCGAAACTATAATCAACATGCAAACTTCATCCATCAACCTTCGGAACCATCATATCCGATAGTAGCTGCATGACCATTCGATGCATAGGGTCTCGATGTAATTGGACACATAACTCCAAAGTCTTCAGCTGGACACTCATACATCTTCGTTGAAACCGACTACTTCTCTGAGTGGGTTGAAGTCATACTATTGAAAGAAGTAAAGAAAGAATGTTGCGGATTTCATCCGTATCTAAATCATTTATCAATACGGGATCCTACGATACATCATCACCGACAATGGGAAGTCTTTCTGCAATAGCTACATAAACAACTTATGTTCAAAATTTGGATTCAAATAGTACAACTCATCTGCAGCATCTAATGGGTTAGCAGAGGCGTTCAACAAGACTCTATGCAGTCTACTAAAAAAGGTTGTCTCCAAATCAAAGAGAGATTGACATGAAAAAATTGGTAAAGTATTATGGGCTTATCGAACTACAACACAAGCCACTCCTTACGCCTTAGTGTATGGAATGGAAGCTGTACTTCCTTTGGAGTGTCAAATTTCGTCACTTCGAATTGCCATCCAGAAGGTTTGACAATAGAGGAAAATGTATGTCTTCGATTGGAGGAGCTAGACGCTTTGAATGAGAAGAGATTAGAGGTACAAATGCACCTGAAATGTTATCAAGCCCGGATGGCGAAGTTCTTCAACAAGAAGGTGCGATCAAGATCATTTCAAGTCGGAGATTTGGTACTTGCGTACGCAGACTAATCATAATCACAAGAAAAAACAGGCAAGTTTCAATCTAAATGGGATTGTCCATTTGTTGTTACTCATGCATTCACTAACGGAGTATACGAGATCGTCGATAAAAATAGACTACAAATCGAACATATCAATGGAAAGTTTTTAAAACGTTTTTACGCTTGAAGTTCTTTGTTTTATAAATTCTTCATTGTAATACTCCCAAGCCGCAAGAGGATAAACTGTGAACGTCCTCCCTCCCCCAAATAAAAATAAAATAAAATTGTGTTCATGTTATGAACTACGTTTGACTTGATCCTGTTTGGGTACGTAGGTAGCTTAAATAAATTTATAAATTCAAGTTCAGTCAAAACTAATATATTTATTCAATTTGTTTACCATTTTCTGCAGTAAAAAAATGCACAAGAAAAGAAAAGTTCATTGTAAAAAGACAAAGAACGATGAAAAATCAAAATTCATATAACGTGGTCTTAAAAGAAGGTCAATAAATCCTGAGTTTATTAAGATCACTCGCCATTGATCACTTGTAGGCAACTATCTTCAAGGGTCTTCATTCTCTGGTAAATGGATGATGCACTAGAAACATCTCTAGTTTATAATTCTTCTAAAGTTGCCTTTGTAGCTCCAAGCATACTCTTCTGTTCCTGGTAGGTTTGAGGTTCATCACGGAGTCTGTCCAGCTCGAAAGTTAGCTGAATGATTTTATCTTCCAATGAAGAACAAGTGGAATCATCTACTTCAAGCTGAATGTTCAAAAGCTTCAACTTCTCAATCTTTTCTTCGGTAGTTGGACACTCTAGGTGCTGCTTTCTTTCAGATAAATAAATGTCAACTTCTTTAAGAAAAATGTCCATGCGTTCCATCAAATGTGCTAGATCTGCGCAAAATGAACTAGTAATCACGTTTTGAAGAATAAAATGATTTTCATCCCAACAAGATCGGATGTTGAAAAATCCATGCTTCAAGACGTCCTTAAAACACTTCTGAAGATAATTGGTCATGACTTCTTGCAAAGCATCCTTCAAATAAGGAGACTCTTGAGTTATCCCATGCGGGGGACCAGCCATGAAAGAACAAATTGGAGCTGGTTGACGATTATTTGTTTTTAAAGGCGGAATGTTAACCAAAGCTAATAAAGGTGGAGCAGCAGGAACTTCTTGTCTGACCTCTGAAATGTTAGCTCTCGCGGTCTCAGAATTCACTTCATTTTAATCTTGGAAAACATCTATGTTGAACGTCGAAATGCCTTCATTCATAGTAATTGAGTGTTTGCAAGGTGGGCCGTGAAAATCATAAGTACCACCTATTCCTTGAAGCACACCGATTCTCCCATCATTCTCGTCAGTCCGATCTTGCAAAGAGTCCGGACTCATAGAGAATTCAATCATTCTGGAATGCTTGAAAAACCTACAAAAAAAGTAAAGATATGGAAAAAAATGAAGAAGAAAAAGAAAAAGAAAAAGAGAATGAGAGAAAAAAAAATACAGGGCCTACCCGCATTCCGTGTTCGAGGAGACATATCTAAAAATTCGTCATCTGATGGTGTATTCAGGGGGCTGATGTTAATGTGAAGGCTCCAACGTCACATTTTGAAGGATTTGGAATAGCTTGAAGCATCATTGGTTTTACCGGTCGTTTAATCTTATATATTCGTAAGAGTGGAGGAAATTGAAGTTCGTTGTATGAGACCAAATACAAGTGGTATGTAAAAAAATGATAATAAAAACATACCTGATGTCCACAACTTTCATCTCCCAGAGTTAGAGTCTTTCCAGTTGTGTGGGATGCTCGATCTCCAAGACTACTACGGTCTGTAATCAAAACTACTTCAGGCATCTTCTTAGCAGGCTCAGAGGTGGAAGCAAACTTTGTCAAGGGAACTTTAATTTTAATCTTCTTAATGCCTCTGTCATTTCCAAGATCCAATTCACTCTTTCGAGAAATCTCTTCAAGAATGATATGTGGAGGATTAAACCCTTTGCTACAACCCTATTCGGAAACCGGATTAAGAACAAAGTCACGACTCTCACTAGAAGACAAAACATGCACTTGAACCTTACTCATGATTGGCAACACTCGATTATTCCACCAAGTTAGATACTCTGAGTCAACGTTTTGATGTGTATCCTTTACGTACTCTGGAATATAAAATGTAGAGCCATTCATCATTTGAGTCAAAGACAGCCAGACGCGATACATATCGCCTGATATCCAACTTTCTTGGTGAACCGGGAAGTTTTTGTCTAAAGCTAAGTTGTCTCGCAAACCTGTGAGGATTATATACCTTAAGAATGAAAGGAGAGTTTTCTCGACGATAAGAACAAATTCAGATCGAATACTCATCATAAATTCTGATGTGTCTATAGACTTTGGTTGGTCATCCACTCGTACATCGGGATGGGACAATGGATGAAATGGATTCCAGCAAAAGTCATTGGCATCCATCATTCCATGGATAAGGTCCCGACAATCAACAACATTTTTATCCCAAGACTGGAAAGTATTCAAGGTGCCAGCATATGTGCGGATTATAGGATGAGTGTAACTCTTGTCCACGTGAGCATAAATACCTCGGACAAAATAAGTTGTAGCCCAAGCATAAAGAAAATGTCAAGGAAATGGATGTGAAATCGAGCTAAGGTCCGGGTTTGACTAATGGTTCGATTTCTGTGTGAGTCCTCTATAAATGCTTGCTAATATGAGAGGAACTAAAATGTAAGTGTACCCACCTGCCATTTTAGAAGATGCTTTAAAAGTCTCAACTCTTATATACTCATCCCCAGATGGAAGAACGAAACGACAAAGCTACAAGGAGAGATAAGCTGCTATCTCTAATTCCTCTTCTTCTTCTATATACAAATATATTGGCAAATCACCCCAATGACTTTGATCCTGGCGTGAAATATCTTTCGTCTTGTCTACAACCACAGGCCTCCATATTTCTTTTGAATCTTTTTGATGACGTCTCTTGAATGGATTTAGACTCATAATACTCTCGTAATTTTTGTGTTGTCGGGGATTCTGGGTACAACCATTATCGCGAAATAAAAAAATTAATTCATTCTTCGCGACTAACGCAATCAGATTCATTCGCATCCACAATAAGTGCGAAAACATTGAAGAGGTACATGTAGGACTTGGAAAGTAGATCTGTCATCTTTGAAAGGGTTGAGATTACTTCCTCATAGTAATTACCTATGATCGAAAGTCCACTTATCTCACGGATATCCGAAAGAGAAAAGCCAAGTTTACCACAGGTGGTCACAAAAAGTGTTGCTCTCTAGGCACTAAACCTCACAAAGAGCTCTGTAGATAGAATTTGGGCAATGATAATCCCTTGCAGTGGAGCTGACTGCATAAGCTAACTTGCGAAGATTCCTTTTGAGCAGAAGTTTCTGGACCTATGAAGACCACTCCCAAAATTTTGGAAGAAAAGAAATATCTCCACGACTGACAAGTGCACTTCCCCATCGTATTTCTTTGTTATTAATCCTCTCACCAATCACGACCCTTGGGATTCACTCCATGCTTTGAGAATGATGAGGCGGGAGACACAAAGATGGAAGATGATTGCTAGATCGGTTGGACATGGAAGCTTCCAAATTCTTGTGACATTCACTAATAATGGGTGTATGCAACTCTGACAAAGGCTCCAAGAGTTCAGGAGAAGGATCTGTGGTTGGCTTATGGATGCTAAGTTTAAGTTCACCTCGTATGCTGGGCTGAGTATGGTATTTCACATCAGTATCTTTGAAACAAAGGTAACTTTGCCTTGGCTTTTAAGCTCGATGATTTCATGTATATCCAAATACACTCCGTTATTAGAGCTCATCCCAGCCATTCCTAAAAAAGGAAGAAGGAAAAGAAAATCAGCACAACAAAAAAGGAATTAATGGGCTGTTAATCTTTTAAATTCCTTATTGTCTGAATCCTGAGCCTTCCAAATATATATATGATCCCAAACACAAAGTGTCTTGGACGGTCGAAGGAGCCAGTCCTTAGTGCCAAACACAATGACAATGTTCCTTGGACGGTTGAAAGAAGGTCCTTAGTCCCAAATACAAAGTGCTTTGGACGGTCGAAGGAACGGTCCTTAGTCCCAAACACAAAGTGTATTGGAGGGTCGAAGGAAGGTCCTTGGTCTCAAACACAAAGTGCATTGGACGGTCGAAGGAAGGTCCTTGGTCTCAAATACAAAGTACCTTGGACTGTCAAAGGAACGGTCATTAGTCCCAAACACAAAGTGCCTTGAACGATCAACAAAAGGTCCTTGGTCCTAAACACAAAGTGCTTGGATGGTAAAAGAAACGGTCCTTGGTCCCAAACACAATGTGCCTTGGACGGTCGAAGGAAGGTCATTGGTCCCAAACACAAAGTATCTTGGACGGTCGAAGGAACGGTCATTGGTCCCAAACACAATGTGTCTTTGAATGGCGAAAGGTAACAGTCTTTGGTCTTCAACGTACATGAAAAAGCTGGCAATTTTGAGTATTTTTTGAATCCTAAAATAATTGCAGTACAAAATCCTACTCTACACCAAGAAAATCTTGAACCTCGAAACTTTCGACTTGTTCCAAAAGTTGAATTCTTGAAAATAAAAATAAAGAATGTTTTTCCAATCACATAACGACCGTAAAAAACGGGAGGGGAGGGGTGGGGTGGGGGTTGTTTTCTGCCATGTTTCTTGGTTTTTGCCACGCAGAAACCAACAAACCATTCTTGGTTTCTGCCACGAAACCAAATCTTGGTTTCTCCTACGCAGAAACCAAATATTAAAAAAAATGAAGGGAGAGAAAGAGAAGCCGAAAAGAATCAAGAAAATAAAAAATAAAATGAAAAAAAAGTCTTACATTTTGCTTGTAAATTTAGCCTTTTGATCTCTTAATCTAATAATTTGTTCATATAAATAGTTAAATATCAGGCTTCACTTAAACCCAACTTACCATAAAACATAAAAGTTTGTTAAAAAATAAATAAATAAATCAAGTAAATCAAGAATTGTGTAAAATAAATAAATAATCGAATAACGATTACGTAAAAAAATCGAAATCAAGATTCGCTAATTTATTTATTTCATAATAAATAAATAAATCTTGAGGGAGCATTTGTAGACGTAAATAAATAAATAATGAGTTAGGCCAATTTAAATAATTAGCCCAATTAAACTAAAACCTAATAAGCCCATAAGATTTTAAAAGCTCACACTACTATTTTAAAATCCATAATTATTCAATTATAATCAATTTAATTGAATTAATTGTGTGATTACCAAAATTGGCCACGAATTTTCCCTATAAATAGGGTCAAATGTTCATTGCAGAGGGATGAAGGAAAGGGCAAGAGAAAATCACAAAATGCTGAAGAAATTCTCTCAATTCTAAGTCCAACAAATCCGAAAAAGATCAAAATCTTCTTCAAATTAAGCAAATCCAAGAAGATCAAAATCTTCTTCAAATCAAGCAAATTCAAGAAGATCAAAGTGTTCTTTAAATCAAATCAAGATCAAGCCCAAGTCTTCGAAGTACAAATCCAGTCTCCAAAACTCAAGCGTCGAACAAGTGAAGTTCTTGACAAATCGAATTCTCAACAAACTTTGAAGTCTAGGGTTCAACCCACGTGACTCCTCGTCTTCAAACATTCAGATCATTAATTAGAGGATTGTTTGTAATTTTGCAATTACAAGAAGATTCATATCCATTTGTATTTTTCAAAATACAATTTGTAACGATTTTTGTATTTTAAATAAGCGAAATTCGTCGTACACTTGTAACATGTTTTTTTGTTTAACGGTTATCGAATTTTCTTTTTATTGATAATACTATCTTAAATACATGTCATTCCAATGGTGTTTAAAAGGTTCACCGTTTATATTCGTGAGCTTATATGTCCCCAACCTAGTTAATTTGATTACCGTGTACGTTCTTTCTCATTTCGGGCATAGCGAAGTGGAGCTTATTTCTTTGTCTGTGTCAAAAACTTTCTTCAGTATGAAGTTCCCTGGTCTAATTTTTTTTCTACGAACTTTAGAATTGAAATATCTTTTCATCTTCTTCTGATATACTACGAGCTTTATCTGGGAGTCATCTCGTCTACGGATTCTCAATAAGCACATGGCTCTCAAATTTTTCCCTTGGAACTGTGCTCCGTTATTCGATACTATAGAGTTCGGCACTCCGAAATTGACAAATAATATTTTTCCATACGAAATTACAAGTATTAGCCACAATGATGCTTGTGAAGGACTCTGCTTCTACTCATTTAGTGAAATAGTCTACTGTTATGATCATGAATTAGACCTTGATCTAAGCAATGGTTCAACGAAGTCGATATCTCATTTTGCGAAGGGCCAAGGGCAGCAGCTGATTATTAGCTCTTGTACAGTTTGTCATGGTATCGAGGCGAATTTGTGGCATTTTTCATATTTTCTGGCGAAATTCATAGCATCTTTCTCATATGAGTTAATAATATCCATGCTTCAAGGCTTTTAGTGCTATGGAATGTCCACTGGTGTGATTTTTACTTATGTCGTTGTGTATTTTCTTTATTATGTATATCGATTCATCCTCATTTACGCATTTAAGCAAAGGCAGCGTGTATCCTCGTTATAATCGGATATCATCTTGTAATGTGTATCTAACAGCTCTTATTAGTAGTTTTTGTGCTTCCTTTTATCTATGGGAAGTGTTCCATTTTTAGATAGGATAAAATTTCTTGTATCCATGAGGCTTTCATCTGTATCTACAAACTTTCTTCCCTTCTTTGGTTAATTGATGGTTTTGGGAGCAATTCTACGAACACAATTTTGAATAGGTTCACATTCTTGGTGCTCTCTAGTTTTGATAGCGTATATGGATTTGTGAGAGTTCAAATTTGTTGAATTATTGTAAAAGGTTCATGACCACTACTAGATATGCAGTCATTATTTTATCTTTTGCCGCGAACTTTTCGTTTTCATTACTCCATTCGAAAAAATTGAGCATTTGTGTGTTGCTTGTAATATGAATCTGCTTAAGGCGGCAACCCTTCCTATTATACTTTGTACCTCTTTTGGTTTGTTATGGACCACATTTTAATGAGAGTTTGAATTTTATTAGAGTTCGCTTCAATACCTCGATGGTTTAGTATGAACCTTAGGGATTTTTTGAATTTGACTCCAAAAACACATTTGAACTGATTTGAGTTTCATTCTATACTTTCGTAGTACGTTAAAGGCTTCTTCCAAGTGTTTCAAGTAGCTTTCAGCTTGAATGCTTTTGACAGCATGTCATCAATGTATACTTCCATTGTTTTACTTATATGATCCGCAGACATTTTATTTACTAGTCTTTGATAGGTGGCCACAACGTTTTTTAGTCCAAATGACATTACATTATAACAATATAACCCTCAATCTATTACGAAGGCAATATGTTTCTTATTTGGTCTATAAATGGGATCTGATTATATCCTGAATATGCGTTCATGAAGCTTAATAATTCATGTCCCGCAGTTGTATCCACCAGTATATCAATTCTGGGGAGTGGAGAACTGTCTTTGGGACATGTCTTACTTAAGTAAAAAATCACTTATAAGTTAAAAAATAACCTTATAACAAAAACAATTTACTTAGAAGTAAAAAAAATCACTTATATGAAAGAATACTACTAATAACTAAAAATTATTTTACAACTAAAAAATTCACTTATAAGTTAAAATTTACTTATAGGTTAAAATTTTAATTTATACGAAAAATTAATTATAAGTATACAACTTATAAGTAAAAAACTCACTTGCACGTAAATAATTTGCTTGAAGTAAAAGTTCACTCCCATACATGAAATTATAAATTAAAAAAAAAAAAAAGTTCCCGTGCGATTGTAGTGGACAACACCATGCGATCGCATGTGTAATTTTCTTCATGTGCTATGTGGATTTTTTATCCACACTGTTAGTGTGTCACGTAGGATTTTCTATCATTCACGTTGATTTTTGTCTATGTGGACTGATGGAAATGATATGGGTGATGGGTTGTTAACGTCATTCAAATTTGGGTGAACAACAAGTAATCTTTAAAATTTTGATAAGCAAGTAGTAACTTATAACAAAGTTAACTAAGTATGTGTTTGATTGTGAACATGGAATTTGCATGGAAAGAAAATAAATTCTAATCAATTCAATTGTCTAGAACTTATGTGTATGAAAATTATTAATTAAATGTATTTGATTGATTTCAACTTAAAAAATATTATACTTGTCCATTTCTTATTGATAGATAAATGAAAGAGATGAGATACATGAAAGAGAGAAATAGATAGTGAATTATTTGAAAAATGAAAACTACCATTTTCTAAAGAAAATGTTTTTTTTTTTTTTTTTGAAGAAATTATAGTCACATGACTAAAAGTTAGAAAATATTTTTCATGAAAAAATTATTAATTAAACCCTCTAAAAGTAGGAATTCAGGTGGAAAAATGACATTTTCTATAAAAAAAAAATAAAGTAAATCAAACACACACTAAAGTTCAGTGGGCAACAAATTACTTTTTAAATTTCGATTAGTAATTCATAGCAAAGTTGAGTGACCATGGATTAAACTAACTCTATTTTAAGAAATAGTAGATAGCTTGTTACGTCAAATTCCGCCAATAGTGTATTGAGAATGCTTCTACTTCATGTTCACTCCCTCTTTCTCATTTTTACTCCATCCCACGCCCTCACCCCACCTCACCTGAGCCCAAACAACCCCCACAATGGCACAATCCAAATAAGAAAAAATAATATATTGTTGTAAAGCAAAATCCAGGATTACAGACACCAAACACCACTTCTCTAGGATATTCCCATAAAAATTTATTATAAAAGGTAGAAACTTAGCACTTGTTTGGTCCCATTATTTTTAAAATATATTTTTCTCAATATTATTTTCAACAACACATTCTTTAGGCCTTGTCGGTAGTCATTCTTTTTCTAATTTTGAGCAAATATCTGACTGTTGCCAAAGAATTCAGCCGCATTAGTTGATTGGCCATCTCTGATGTGGGGCCCTGTAACGGTCCATTTAGCAATTTTAATCTAACCAAAATCAGAACCAGACAGAGTTTTAATAAAATAATATTACATATAAATTCAAAAAAAATTCATATTTTTTAATCACACATTTTCTTCCAAATAACTATTTCAAAATGCTTTTTGGAGAAAAAAAAAAAAAAAAAAAGACTAGCAAGCTCTTTTAAAAATCACTTTATTTTCAAGAGAAGGGGACCCATGGCAGTTTTAAAAGAAGAAGCAACAACCAAGAATTGAACAATTGGCAGCATACCTTCTGTGGCCTACTTTGTTTACAACGTTAGTCTATTTCTTTTCGTTTTGAATTTCAAATTTGAAATAACTTATAAGCCATAAAAAAAGTTCAGAATTTTCTCCGATTCTGTTTTCCAAACGTTGAAGGTTTCTTCTCAACCTGAAACAGCATGGGGGACTCAGCTGTAATTCTTGCCTTCCCTTATGCTTCAGATTTATCCAATGAAACCAAACAGGTAAAGAAAATAGAAACTAGTTTTTTTTTTTTTTTTTTTTAATTTCTTGTTCTAAGATATTATTTTGTTTTATTTTTTAATGAAGTTTGCTATTAATCTAGTTAGAATCCGGATTCTTGTATTGGATTGGAAAAATGGAGTCTAATTACACTATACGCTCTTGTCGACTGAATTTTTTATGAGCCAGCTCGGTATTGGGTATAAGATGTATGAGAAAACTTGCAGTGGTTAGTGGACATAACTCTAACATGGAGTGTGAACTGCTATAAACTTTGAGTACTTTTTTTCTGACTTCAGAGATTAGGACTTAATTATGTGACATCTTGAAGCTTTGATTATGTGAGAAATGAAAGTTAATGGGGGTATATACAGGGAAACCCCATGCTTCCTCTTGGGGAGTCGATTTCTTTTGGGAGGTTTATGTCGGAATCCTTGTCGTGGGAAAAATGGTCGACCTTTTCTCACAAGAAATACGTTGAAGAGGCCGAGAGGTATTCACAGCCCGGATCAGTAGCCCAGAAGAAGGCTTTTTTCGAGGCTCATTACAAGAGAATTGCAGCTCAAAAGGCGGCAGCATTGTTGGAACAAGAAAATTCTGTTGATGAACAAAAGACCCCAGATGCAGAAGTAGACAATGTAAGAACTCGTTAGGTACACAGATTTATATGAATAGTACAATTACAACGGATAAGATACTAACTACTTTTTTCTCTAATAATTTTTTCTAATCCAGCATAAAGAAGATGTTGAAAAGGTTGAATCAAATAAAGTAGAAAGTGTCAAGATGGATCAAACGGCCCCGGTGATGACAGAAAAAGAAGTCTTGATGGAGACTCCTGTGAAGAAAATTTCAATGAATCAGGTTCTTAATCTTGAACACAATGACATTGTTACTGGATCAGAGATTACTGATATACCAAAGGCGGAGAGATCTTTGTTAAAGGTGATAGAAATTGACAAGGTGGATTTCTTATCCTTTAGCTCTTTGGTGAATGTCTTAATTCAGTGCACGTATGGTAAACCGTATTGAAACTGATATTTTTGTGCCAATGCAGCAGAATTCCATTGCCGAAAGGGGAAAGCTACTGGTGACAAGCAAGAAAAGAACAGCTCTTTCTCCGTTGAAATCATGGTTTCACCGTAAAACATCTAAAGTACCTAGTTCAGAAAAGAGGTACCTCGTTTAGTTTTCAGAAAATGAAAAACATTTAGATGCATTCTCAATTATGAACATAATGGTGTTAATTGTGGATAAATTAACGAGAGAAACTTTTTAGCGGCGGACTTCAGACTTGCTCTGAGAAAATAATTTTGATGATTATTGAATGGAAGTCTCTACATCTATTTTTCCTGGATGTTTTACAATGCCACCGGTGCATGAAATAATCTGATAATTCTCTTACAATATGCTTGTTTACCAGCCGCTCCAAGTCCCTGATTGCTCGTTTAGAAAGAGTTGGCGATAGAGAACAGGCAAGATTTCCCACAGATTATGTTTCTTTAGTCTGACCTTACTTTTGATGTGTTGTGGAACTGAATTAGTACATTTTCTTGTGACGACTTCTTTGCAGAAACTCAAGGACAAATTCAATGCCGAGGAAATGCCAAAGGTGCAGCTACGAACTGAATTGAGGATTACTTAACTCGACACAGATTTTCTATCATCTGATTGCATTTAGTCTCAAAGAAGCTTAAAGTCAACCATTCCCTTATACTTGAAGATCCTTTGTTTTTTTGCAGGAGAAAACCAGAAGAAAATTTAGAAAAGCACATCATATATTTTGCTTCAAAGCCTGATTTCTACAGACATAAACTCTTCAGATGAAAAAGGTATATGTTTCCACAATCGAATTATAATTTATCTGCTGGTATTATTCAAGGCTTGCCAGAACGCTTCTTTATTTCACATGGCCTCAAAAATGTGATGCTCTGCTGCTTCACAGGATGTATTTCCAATTCATGTCATGATGACTCTACTAATATTCACACGGATGGCTCTATTCTTCATCCTTGGACACAAAATTCGAACATTCAAACGCAATTTTGATAACTGATCATCTTTTTCTTGCAGAGTCGACCTCTCTGTCAGCTTACTAGGAAGAACCTGTTGAAGTAAGGCACGGAAGAAGCACTATTTCAGTGCCACCTTCTCCTTCAACATCCTCCCCGGCCTCCCAAAATAATATTTCTACAATCAGATATTATACTAGTAGCAGGCAGTCGACTTCCTGGACAAGGAATGTTGGTATTCGAGATTTCCTAATGTTGAAAAGAGTATAGTTCTACTGTATGTGTTTTAAGTATTTACCAGTACATGGAACTCACAGAAACAAATTTGAAGTTTATAATATATCAGTCAGGTTCTGCAGTTTTTCTGAAATTAGGGGGGAATTTTGCCCCTATTTGACAACCATTATTTCAACTCTTTTTTCAACATACTTATTTTCAACCACATATTCACACAATAAAATATTTTGAACGTTGTTGAAGAAGGGAACTCCAAACACCAAGAAAACCAGGCTCACTATTGGAGTAATCGACCACAATTTCCAAACCAAATCACAAACCAACACCACCCAAATGGTCGCTTCAATGGCTACCCACAAAGGACTAAGGATGAAGAATATTATAGCCACAAGAATCAGCTACAAAGGCTGGAGAAGGAGAAGGAACGAAAGCACAAAAACAATGAGCACAAAGCTAGGCAAGAGAGCACAAAGCCGACTGCCATTTTTCCTTCCCAACACAGGCTATCAATATTTTCACATGCCATCAACAGTAATGGGCGAGGTATATAAAGGGGGAGTTAGGTATGGGCTTTAGGTTAGAAAGAATAAGGCCTGATAGGAAATATCTAAATGGGCTATCAACTGGAAAAAGCCATCCAAATCTTGGATTGGGCCATGAACATCACTAATTTAATTAGGCTGTTTCAAATGGCCCAAGTGGATTACATGATAAGTTTAGATAATTGTGGTGTTATTGTCGATACTGACTGAATAAACAATACTTACATCATCGCATAGGGAGGTCGTTTGACAACAATTTGCCTAACAAACTTTCACTTTGGTGTCAAAGGACCTACAAAGAAAATTATTACACATTAGTAATAATCCAGAAAGAGAGAACCAATAAAATTGAAAATTATTTACTTCCATCGAAGTTTAGAAGATCTTTGCAACTTCTAAAGTGCCATAACTTTACCAACGGTAGCACTTTAGTACTCATGTCTGAGGGATTATATTGTGTGTGTATTTTCTTAAGTCTTACAACTTCTTGTGACATAATATCTCTAATGAAATGTAATCTTACATCAATGTGTTTGGTGCATTCGTGAAAAACAGGGTTCTTGCATAGATGTATAAAGGATTGACTATTAGAATATACTACCACATAAACATTTAGAACACAAAGTTTATGTAGAAGGCCTATAAGCCATAAAGCTTCTTTAATAGCTTTAGTAGTAGCGATGTATTCAGATTATGTCATGGATAGTGCAACTATGTGTTGTAACTGTGATTTCCAATTAACGCAGGAGTTAGAAAAAGTAAACACATAAGAATACGTAATTTTCCTATTATTCATATCCCCAGCATAGTCAGCGTCAACAAATCCCTTCAGTTTAACACCTTTATTATTAACACCAAAACTCAGACCTACATTATAGGTTCCCTTTGAATACATTAACATCCATTTCAAGGCTTCTCAGTGCTCAAGACCAGGATTAGACATGTATCTATTAAGAGTGCTAACAGCAAAAGCTAAATTTGGCCTAGTGCAAACCATTAAATACATAACATAACCAATCACATTGGAGTATGAAATTCTACTCATGTATTTTATCTCTTTTTCATTACATAGAGCTCGATCTTTAGATAATACAAAATGATTAGCGGAAGGTGATGTAACATGTTTGCAATCATGCATGCTAAATTTCTTTAACACTTTTGAAACATATAAGGATTGATGTAAAAACGAGGTAGAATTTGACATATCTCTTTCAATTTCCATACATACGATTCTTTTAGCCTTTTCTAGGTCTTTCATGTCAAATTCATCATTCAAACTTATTTTTATGTCACTTATCCATTTATGCGATGAACCAACTAAGAGCATATCATCCACATATAGCAATAAGAACACATAGTCATTATTTACATCATTATATTGGAAGTAAAGACAATGATCAAACTTACTACGATAAAACCCTATGGATAGTACAAAAAAATCAAATATTTTATACCACTGTCTAAGTAATTGTTTTAGACCATATAAAGATCTTTTCAGGAAGCACACATGATCAAGTTTTAATTTGTCTTTAAAACCTCTTGGTTGATTCATAAAGATTTACTCATCAAATTCATCATGTAAAAAAATAGTTTTTACATCAAATTATTTAAGTTCCCAATCAAAATGTGCAACCAATGCAAGTATAACCCTAATAGTAGTGTACTTAACAACAGTTGAAAAAATTTCGTTGTAATCAACCCCCTCCTTCTGAGTGTACCATTTGACCACTAACCTAACCTTAAACCTTAAGGGTTCAGATGCGCTAATACCAACTTAAAGTCAACAATAGATTTATTCTTAGATTTAGGTACCAACTCCCAAGTTTGATTCTTTTCTAAAGAACTCATATCATCTTTCATTACCTTAGACCACTCTTCAGATTGCTCACTTTTCATCGCCTCATCAAAAGTCTTTGGCTCCGTATCAGCTAACTCTCCATAACTCGCATGGACAAAAGCTAGCTCAGATTCATAACCAAATCTTATGGGTGCTCTAGACTGTCTCCCCTCTCTATCCCTAACTAAGTTATAATCTGCTAGATGATTCTCTTCTTCAGGGTGTTCTTCTATTACTACTTCCTCCCTATTCTCGATATCAGGTTCTTGTTCTTGAGTCTCCACCTTACTTTGTGTAACAGAGATGGATGTGCTAAGTCTCCCTAACTCCACCTTCAACTAATTACTCTCTTTACCTTGTTTTTCCTCACTCACAGGTTCAGATTCAACTTTGAGACATGCTCTCATTGAATGTAACATCTCTACTCATAATGATCTTAACTCCCTTTAGCTCTTATCCCACAACATGTACCCCTTGACACCTTCGGTGTAACCTAGAAAAACAATTTTTCTAGCTCTAGGTTCAAGCTTTCCCTCACTTTGATGAGAAAATGCAGTGCAACCAAAAGTTCTAAACATAGAATAATCACTTAGTTTATCAGACCATTTTTCATGCGGAGTATCACCACTTAATGTAGCAGATGGAGTCAAATTAATCAAATAACAAGCAGTCGCAATAGCTTCGCCCCAAAAAGACTTTGGGACCCCAGAACTTAATATCATGCAACGCGCTTTATCAAGTATGATTATATTTATCCTTTTCATTACCCCATTTTGTTGGAGTGTGCAAGCAACCGTTTTATGTCTTGTTATTCAACTTTCCTTGCACATATTATCAAATTCAGTGTTGCAAAACTCTAGGCCATTATCAGTTTGGTTTTCAACTTGTCTTTTCCAATTATTAAAACTATGAAAAGTGTCGGATTTATCCATTAAAAAATAAACCCACACTTTCCTAGTGTAGTCATCAATAATAGACAAGAAATGCCTATTTCCACCCTAGGTGGGACTGCTAGATGGACTTCACAGGTCCGAATGCACATACTTAAGCATGCCTTTAGTTTTATGAACACTCATGGAGAAAATAGTTCTATGATGTTTACCAAGCACACAATAGTCACAGATAGACAAATCAAACACACAGTTATTTCCAAAAGCACATTTTTCATTAAGAAGCTTAATCCCCTAAATACACACATGTGCAAGTCTATTGTGCCATTTTTGTGTGTGATCATTCTTAGCGGAAGAGATAGAGGAGTTTAAACCTCTCATCACTTCACTAATAGTTATATAAATATCATTTTTCTTAATTCCTTTAATAGAGACAAGTGCACCCTTAATCAATTTCAAAATTTCATTTCCAATTTTATTAGTGAAATCAGCTTTCTCAAGTCTTCCTACTGAAATTAAGTTTCTAGACAATTCATATATATATATCTAACATCTTTTAAAGTATGCACAAAGCCAGTATCAAGTTTTAAAGTAATATCACTAATGCTAACGACATTATAAGCAGAATTGTCACACAACACAACATGCCAATAATTTGATTCATGCAAATTTTCAAACCAATCTTTTTGTGATGTCACTTTAAAAGATGCACCAAAATCAAATATACATTCATGTAAATGAGAATTAGCAATTAAATCCAATTCAGTAGGATAAGAAATAGGACTTGTAATTATATAACCAAAAATAGAAGACAACACATTTACGTCATCTCTATCTTTATCCTTTTGCTTATTTTTCTCTTTATAACAATCTTTTATAAAATGCCATGTGTTCCCACAGCCATAGCATTTCTTAAACTTGGTCTTAGATCTGGATCTAGGCCTACCCTTGCTTTTTCTTCTTTCTCCATTACCACTAGACTCGTTACTACTTTGGTAACCATGATGATTGTTTTGCCTAAACTAAGTTCTACCCTTTATCATGTTGATCTCACCACTTTTTCTATCATGTTTTTCAACTCTAATCTCCATCTCTTTACTTCTAAGGGAGTCAACGATAATTTCGGACGTCAAAGTGTCTCTACCATACATAATAGCATTTTTTACTTCTCTATAAGTATTAGGTATAGCATTTGGTAAAATAATAGTCTTGTAAGTTTCAAACATTGACTTTTCACAGTTAACAATATCTTGAACAAGTTTGTTAAACACGTTTAAATTGTCATAAAAATCTTTTGAAAAATCCATTTTGAAACTAAAAAAACGCTCAAGTAAGTAAAACTTGTTTGTAGTAGATTTGTGCAAATACAAGTTTTCCATTTTTTTCCAGAGTTCTTTAATGATTTTCAATTTACCCACTTTTATCAAAACTACGTCAGTCAAGTGTAAAATAATTGAGGAATAAGCAAGCTCATCAACTTCTTCTTTTTATTCTTTTGAAAAATCAGCTGAAAAGCTAATATCAATGGCTTTTGAAACCTTTTGTTAAACCAAAATATCCTATTTTTGTTGCCAAATAGAAAAATCACACTTTCCGTTAAAAGTTCCTTAATCAAAATTGTGCGTTGTCATTTTAATTAATCAATCAAAAAACACAAAGTCGCAATTAAACCATACAAAGTAGACTTAGGTTCACAAATATACACCATTTTATATTCGCAGGGTTTCGTAAGATTCACGATCTTAGATGAAGAGAATTTTCAAAAGGTAAGGTCTAGGTATTCTAGCAACTTAACATTGCAACATGAAATATGTAAACTAAAGAGTTTCACTTACGATATATCACAAAAGATAATATGCTGCAATTTATCAAATGAACAAATTCAATCACATAGAAACGAAGAGCAAGTAATTCCTAGCACAAGTAATGGTTACCCCACACGGAACCCCAATCCCATTGTCACCCCACACGATGACGCGCTAGTGCTAAAATTTAAACATGATTAGCTAATTTACCAGAACGGACATATCTGAGTTTGTAAATTATGAGAGATGCGAATTTACTGCTTTAGGGCCGCAATTTATGGCCTAGAGTAATCCAGTAAATGTATTGCAATTGCGACTATCAACCCACCAAGGGTAGAATAGTCCAACTTTTCCTACGTAATCTAAAACACGAAAAGAATAATATCAGTACATTCAGGAAATTAAAATAAGCAAACTGCATGAAAAAAGCTTACCGAGAACAGCTTCCACACGCCTCAACAGCCTTCTCCACCATGTGCACCACCCCTAGATGCGCCTCAACCTGTAGAGCACGGGTATGTATTCAGACATTCCGGTCGGTTACTGGTTTGGCTAGAATCGAGGAAAATAGGTTTAGAATTTTTGGAAAAACACAAATCAGCCTATTTTTCTCCATCGATTTTTATCGGGATTCACACCAACCCCGAATCTGATACCAAATTTTGAAGAAGGGAACTCCAAACACCAAGAAAATCGGGATTAGTATTGGAGTAATCCACCACAATTTCCAAACCAAATCACAAACCAACACCACCCAAATGGTCGCTTCAATAGTTGCCCACAAAAGACTAAGGATGAAGAATATTATAGCCACAAGAATCAGCCACAAAGGCTGGAGAAGGAACGAAAGCACAAAAACAATGAGCACAAAGCTAGGCAAGATAGCACAAAGCCGACTGTCATTTTTCCTTCCTAACACGGGCTATCAATATTTTCACATGCCATCAACAGTAATGGGCGAGGTATATAAAGGTGGAGTTAGGTATGGGCTTTAGGTTAGAAAAAATAAGGCCCAAGAAGAAATATCTAAGTGGGCTATCAATTGGAAAAAGTCATCCAAGTCTTGGGTTGGCCATGAGTAGCACTAATTTAGTTAGGTTGCTTCAAATGGCTCAAGTGGATTACATGATAGGCTAGGACAATTGTGGTGTCAATATACATTCATTTATTTGATCGATGCCGACAGAATAAACAATACTTACATTATCGTCCAGGGTCGTTTGATAACAATTTGTCCAACAAACGTAAACTCAAATTTTTTTTCTACTTTTTGAACCATTCTATTGAGAGGAGATCACAATTAGCTCACAAGATTCAACAATATATATGTGCAAAAGAAACAAAACCTAAATTGAAAAGAACACAAAATAACTGCAATAAACGTATCTTTATTCAGTAAAGCCCTCATGCCACATCTCAAATGTTCAGTGCTTCAATTTCAAAGAATAAACCATTGTTTGAATCACAATCAAGCCCCAAAGTAAGATTACAAAAGGATGACACTCAAACAACCTTTTATATCACATAAACGATATCTCTCTTTTACAATACAACATGGTTCACACAAGAACCAAGAGTATTTTTATTTCTAATGAAGAAGGAGAGAACTCTCTAGAAACGACGCGGAGAACACGAGAGAATGGAAAAGTCTCGAAGCAAAAAAATGAAGCACTCAAACCTTAGAAGCGCTTTTAAAATAGTCACCATCCAACGGTATTGAAGGCGACTCATGGCGACATCTGAGGAGTCCAAAATCAGGTAAGTAAAACACGATTTCTAGCATTTCCCATAATGTGTTTCTTGCACTAAGTAAAAACATAACAATTTTTTGTAGTTGTGCCTTCAATTTCCAGTTGGGCCAACACTTTCAGCACATGGGTATTGCATCATCGTGCTAAACAAATCCTTTCATACTCCACCTTGGTACAATGATTCACATTCATCAGTGGTTATTCAAAAATCACATATATCATAAGCACAAATAGTGCATCCACAGATTAGCAAGGAACCACATTCAACAAGGTCAAGCAGTCCAGAAATTTGTTCGAAGGTAGTACCTTAGTCCCTAGATCAGCAGTATTATAATTAGTAGATATCTTTTCAAGTTTCACAACACCTTGTGAAATGATATCTCTAATAAAATGAAATCTAACATCAACATGTTTAGATCTATTATGAAAAACAAGATTTCTACTTAAATGAATTGTATATTGGCTATCAGAATGAAGAACAACTTATTTAACAAAACCAAATTCATTAAGTAACTCTTTTAACCAAATTCCTTCCTTAATAGCATCAGTAGCTTCAATGTATTCAGCCTCATTTGAAGACAAAGCCACAATCTTTTGAAATTGGGATTTCTAGCTTATGCAAGAATTACACAAGGTATACATATAAGATGAAGTAGATTTTCTGTTATCCCTATCATCTGCATAATCAGAGTCAGTAAACCCTTTCAAAATAACATATTCTGCTTGTTTTCTAAACTGAATTCCCAAGTTTGAGGTCCCCTTAATGTATCTATGAAGCCATTTCATGACTTCCTAATGTATTTCACCTGGATTTGACATATATCTACTCAAAACACTTATAGAATATGTCAAATTTGGTCTAGAACACACCATGAGGTATATTACAGACCCAACTACATTAGAATAAGGCAATTGTACCATTCTTTAAAACTCTTCTTTTATTTTAGGACATAAATCATTTGATAGTTTAAAATGATTAGCCAATGGGACACTAACACTTCTGGATTTAGCCATAGAAAACTTACCAAGCAATTTTAAAATATAGGATTTTTTGCTAAGATTTAGTGTGCCTTCTCTCCTATCTCTCTTAACTTCCATATCTAAAATTTTTCTAACGGACCTAAGTCCTTTATTTCAAATTCAAATTTTAGTTTGATTTTAATTTCCTCAATCTCCTTTATGTCATGACTTGCTAATAGCATATCATCCACATAAAGGAGTAAGTAAAGTGAATTAGCTCTACCATTTCCCTTGCAATAAAGACAAGTATCGAATTTACTTCTCTTAAACCCAAGTCCAAGTACAAAATTGTCAAATTTTTCATACAATTGTCTTGAAGCTTGTTTTAAGCCATATATGGACTTCTTAAGAAGGCATACTAAGTCAATTTTCTTATTAACTTCAAATTCTCTATGTTGTTTCATGTAAATGGTTTCATCTAAATCTCCATTTAGAAAAGTAGTTTAGATCTAATTGGTCTAATTCTCAATTAAATTGGGTGGCCAAAGTAAGAATAACTCTAACTGTAGTAAATTTTACTACATGTGAAAAAATCTCATTAAAATCAACCCCTTCGTTTTCGAGTAAAACATTTTGTTACCAATCGAGTTTTGTATCTTATATCATTCTCACTTTGTTCACCTTTTTTAATTTTAAAAATCCATTTACATTCCACAACCCTCTTACCCTCAGGTATTTTTACCAAAATTCATGTTTATTTTTGTTAAGAGACTCCATTTCATCTTGCATGAATCTTTGCTACTCAAAGCTTCCTCATAGGATTCAGGTTCTTCTTCAATCATATCATAATAGGACAACAAGGAAACAACATCTTCAAACCTAGCTGGAGGTTTAATAATCCTTCTTTTCCTATCCCTAACAAGTTGATAATCAACTAGGGACTATTCAATCTCTAAATCAGCCTCAGGAACCTCAACAAGTTCATTTTCAGCCTCATTATTTTGTGGGACATATTAGGGATGAACATTGTCCAGTTTAGTTCAGTTCTCTTTAGAATCGAACCGACCCAAGATTTTTGGGTATTTAATAAATGGAACCTCGGGTCCAAATATAATTATGGAACCGTTCGGATTCAGTTCCGTACCACAATTAAATTTTTTAACATTTACAACAACACTACATAAATATAACTAATAACATGTTCATTCGTAATTATTAAAAATTAATGTAGCTCAATTTAAAATATATAAATAACAAGATGTCCAATAAGATTAATTCAATATATACAAATACCAAAAAGTAGATATTAATACTAAAATATCGGTGATCCATACCAATAATTCATTTGTTTCAAGCAACCTATATAAAAAAATGAAATATAAATTAAAAGTTATAAATATAAATTAAGTGTTGGTAATACTTACCAATTATTTGATTTAATCATCAACTGCTTGACTTGTCATAGTAAGAAACTCTACAAGCATAATTGAAAAAGCATGATTAACAAACAAAAAATTAAATTTACCTAATTAATTTGCTAGTTTGTTTAGAAAAAATGAAAATAATTTGATTAATTCAATATAAAAAATATAAAAAATTATTTAGATTTGATTTTTATTTGGTTCTTTGCCTAGAACCGAACCAAAACCATCAGTTCTCGATTTAGATACACGTTCGTGTATTTAATTTATGAAGAACCATTCGGTTCGGTTCGGTTGAGGAACTTTTGTCCAGCCCTATGACAGATTGATAAGAATCATCACCAAATTGCTCCACCTCAATCTTAATCCTTTTCCTCACATTTTCAGATTGATCAAAGGTCTCTAAAAGGTCTGCACGTTGTTTTTCAGACTTAAAACAGGGCAGGTCATCTTTATTAAATACCACCTCAATCTTAATCCTTTTCCTCACATTTTCAAATTGGTCAAAGGTCTCTAAAAGGTTTGCACGTTGTTTTTCAGACTTAAAACAGGGTAGGTCATCTTCATTAAATACCACATTTCTACTTATAATGACCTTATAGTCTTTAAGCTTTCTAACCAATACTCTATAGCCTTTAACCCCTTTCCCATATCCCAAAAAAATACACTTGAGGGTTCTAGGTTCCAATTTACCTTCAGTTTGATGTGCAAAGGTTCTAGATTCCAATTTACCTCAAGTCACTGAAGTCTACATGTTTTCCTTTTTATTTTTCTTCAAGAGTCTTAAAGTCTATAGTATTAGAAAGACATCTGTTGATCAGATAACTAGCAATCTTAACTGCTTCACCCCAAAAAAATTTAGGCAGGCCAGAACACAACAATATGCATATAACTTTATCAAGAATAGTTCTATTCATTATTTCGGTCAAGCCATTTTGTTGTGGTGTGTGTGAGATTGTTTTATGTCTTAGCATATCAGATAATTTGCACAATTCATCAAACTCATAATTGCAGAATTCCAAACCATTATCAGCTCTTACAACTTTAATTTTCTTATCAGTTTGATTCTCAATTAAAAGTTTCCATTCCTTAAAAACATTAAAAGTGTCAGATTTTGATTTTGGCAAAAAAGTCCAATTTTTTCTTAAAAAATCATCAATTACAAGCAAATAATATTTAAAATCAAAATGTGTACACACAGATGCTGGTCCCCAAAGATCATTATGCAAATATTCAAGTATGGAGACAAATTTATGCATTCCAAGTAGAAAATGTAGTCTATTATGCTTTCCTAAATGCAATATTCAAAAAAGCTCAATTTTTCAATGTATCTTTACCAAAAGTACCCTGCTTTTTTAAAATCTGAAGACCTTTATCACTAATATGGCCTAATCTTTTGTGTCATATTTGTGATTTATCATTTGGGGCAGAGATTATTGCTGAAGTGGACTCCAAAAAAATTTTGGTTTGTAAAATGTAAATGCTATGTCTCTTAGGAGCTTCTACAATCAGTTGAGAGTTCCTCAAGATTTTAATGTATCTCTTATTGATCTCAATGTCAAAGTTAAGGTCATCTAAAACCCCTAAGGAAATCAGATTTCTTTGTAAATTAGAAACATATCTTGTCTTTTCAAGAATCAACTTATTATTCCCTATTAAGTTCAAAGTGGTAGTTCGTACACCTTTTACTTGAAATGTCATGTGATTACCCATTAAAACCTTACCACCAGTTACATTTTCAAAATCAGTGAACCATTCCTTATTAGGACACATATGGTAGGTGCAACTAGAGTTAAGAATCCACTTTTGACAACATGAACAGCTAACAATCACATAAACTTTAGCAATATTAGAGTCATTATAAGCCAAATTACTCACCATCATTTTAAGACTTATTTTTAGAGTCATAAAACCTTTTATGACACTATTTAATAAAATGACCTTCTTCTAGATTTTATTTTTGTCCTTAAAATTGCCGTATAAATTTTTTATTTGTGATCGATGAACAAATTGTAACCTATAAATTTTTTGAATTGTGACCATAAAATAATTTGTGACATATGAAAATTGTGATTTGTGACCAATTATATGGAATTTGTTGTCAAATTATAAGGAATTGTACCCTTAATATATTTAATTAATAAAATATATATTTAATTAATTAATTTATAAATTAAAAAAAACTTTGAGATTTGAAATTTTAAACATAATCTCTTAAATTTGAAATTGGTAAAACTAAATCTAGTTACGAAATCTTCCCTTTTATTATCAAATCTGCTGGCAGATTAGTGGAAAAAAGACTCCTGCTAGGATTAAGAAAAATGTGGCGGAATTTTAAAGGAATTGAATTCCTTTTTGGGAATACTAATTGGACAAAAACTGGTAGTTGATTGCAAATTTAAAAAAAAAAAAAACGGAAAACACCGCTGACACACATGGACAGACGGCAGAAGCAATAAGAAAATAATTCCAGAATTTTTGTGCAAAAAATTCGATCGATAATTTGTGCAAGAATTTTAGGAAATTATTTTTATTTTTATTTTTTTGACATTCAAAGCATGTTTTCAGTTCTTAAATGATTAACATGGTTTTATTCTTCACTATAATTATATGGGCAATAGTTGTATGAGTATTGTGGCTTGTTTTACTTTCGAAAGATTGAAAATGAGTTAAATATAGTGTCAATTGTCGTAGAGTCCGATAAGGAATAGAAATATACTGTTATATTCTATGTGATCTTTAAGTATTTACACATCCTTTATGTATTCTTATATGTTCGTATTCATCATAAAAATATAGTCAGGTCACATGTGAAGGTAGATTTAACTCTACTTGAGAGAGATTGTTAAACAATTTATGATTATTCATCTTCATTATTGAATCGTGCTATCAAATTTTAAGATTTAGGGTTAAAGGAGATTGATACAATGGAATTCGAGATCCTAGTAGGCTTTTCATCGTCATATTCTCATCACACTTGTATTAATCACAACTTACATTAATTTTCGTTAACTTAAATCTTGAATTCGTAAGTTTATTAGTTAGTAACAATTTAGTTATAAGAAAATCACTGATCTCCATAGTTTTGGTTACGGCTAAGTTAATTTGAATTTAAACTTGTACAGTCTCTGTGGGTACGATACATAAACTCAAAATCCATTTTACTACAAGCACTTGTTGTATTTCAAACGAACAAATAATTTCGTAGACAGTAGATCTTTCTGCTGATTTGTCCTCCTCTTTGGTTTTCCATTGCTGTTTTTTCGATTACTATAGATCTTTCACATCTTAACTGAGCTTTATGGGAGTGTTTGGCCGGAAGGAAGGCAGAACAAAAGATAGTATGAACCCGAGCCCAGTATCTTTACCAATAAAGCAAATTAGACCTTCATTTCCTTTCTTTACTACGCAAGTGTGGCAGCAGTGATGTCCTTCTTCAGTTTGCTCTTAGACTCCAGCAGTACGTGTGTGTGCGCGCGCATAAAATGGTGAAATAGTGTCTTGTGCAGTTGAGTCGAGGGTCAATCGACTTACCTCATAAGCTGGAAAGTCAGTTTTTGTAAGGATAAATTAGTCATTTTGTTAATTTTTACTCGAGAAGAAAGTTTAGCATTTGCTGATTCTTTAGAGAAATCGAATAAAACAAACAAGTCCTTCAATTAATCAAGTCTATAGTTGTTGAATTTGTTTATAGTTTAAGCAATAATCTTAAGATTGACTATATATGAATTCTTTTCTTCCCATTTTTCCAGAGAGGCCTCTCTTAATACATGAACAAGAACAGACATGTAGTAGTCACTATATGACAAATTTTGATAAAACCAAACTTGTTCTATTGATATTGATCGAAATAATAGTCCACCATGTATAAAGAACAGAGATGGGCAATCAGTTTCACACCAAAAGCCTATCGCTTTTACACAAACCACAGCGAGTAAAAAATGTATCATCATTCTATGCATTAAGTCACAGTATGCCAATTCAGAAAATAAACTAGATACAAACAGTATCTCAATATTTCAACGGCAGAGAGGCCAACAGGAGAAGCAAGAAAACCATCTCATCTCGGAGGCTTTGGGTGTTGCATTAGAAGGTTTTGAATCCAATTGTGGTTTTTCAGATTCCTTTAATACCGACTTCAACGACCCAGTTTTCACTCTGTCTTTTACCAATCTGCAATGAAGAAAAAACATGGGTCGGCAAAGAGTAATTCTTGAAAACTTAATGCAGAAAAAGAAATAATATTGTAGGAACATTTTCTTCACCTTGAAGATAACTTTTTTTCATTGTCAAAATGAGGACAAAGCTAAAATGGTGTGTATGATCAGGAGGATTTGATAGTACAGGACAGAAAAGGAAGGTATAAACATGAATATTGTAGATATGAGTTTAACAAAATCTAAATAGAGAATTTTTAATGGAAGCTGGTGGTAATCCAACAGACTCTAAAGCAACTTCACCTATACACCTTCAGTTGGAAGCCCATGTGGGTTTATCCAACCTGAATTGAATAAAAATGGATTTGGAGGGAAGAGTTGAAAATTTAATTTGAAATATAACCTCCCACTAAACCAAAACTATCAAGGAAGCAAGCAAAATTCGTGTGGGAAAAAAGAGTGAAAAACACACAAGGGTTTAGCTTGATTTTGTACTATCTACATTTCTAAATTGGTACTTGGGTTGTGGCTGTCAAACTCCTTCCACTGTGAATTGTGATCGAGTTTTTGACCAGAAAGTGAGTGTAAGGCAGCGTGGGAAGCCAGCAATCAAAGGCAAGTAATTGAGCCTAGTTTTGGGGATTTCAAGTAAGTTTTAAGACCCCAAACTCCTTTAGAAGCATGTCATTACAATTTACATAGGTAATAGAGCCTAAGTAGGTTGTTTTCTTGCTTAATAACATATTGGAAATTGTTTTATATGAAGATAATGTACGTATGCCATTTTCTTTCATAGCTTGAGAACTTTTAAAGGCAAGTTACGAGATACTCAACATAAATTCATTAAATTTATACCATATGTTCATGTTAGAATGTAGAATATGCCTGGAAAATTTCATGCTGTTTGGCTTTGTATTTTGGAAGAAAAATGGAATCCTAGTTAAAGAACCTGATAACATACTTCTTGTACTTTGCATTTCATGTTGCTAACTAAACCCTGAGGGGTAGCTCAATTGGTCAGGCATTGGGTTTGCTCCCCAATGATCATCAGTTCGAGTCCCCTCAGGGCCACTGAGGTGAGAAACGGCTGTAAACTTCAGGGTCCCGTGGAATTAGTCGAGGTGCGCGCAAGCTGGCCCGGACATCCACGGTTATCAAAAAAAAAATGTTGCTAACTAGTACGTTTGGATAAATTTTCTTGAAAACTTTACAATGGTATAAAGATGATTAATTTTGGTCTCAAAATGAAAAAGTTATGGCCTCCGGAAGTTTGGATAAAAAACTGAAAAAACTACATCAAAATGAAAACGATGAATAGTAACATTTTTCCATTTTCAATCTCAGTCAGGTTTGATCATGTCCCAAACACAACATTAGACTAACAAAACCAAACTATATTCATTTCATCATGGATTAGCCAGTAATAATTTTAAATATCATTCATTGTTAAATCATAAATGAGATAATATTTGTAACGACACAAAAGACTTTAAAAGAAGAACTTACACTGGGAAAGCAAATGAAATGCTGCCGTTTCCACTGTCATCAGAAGGACGAGAGGGACTCAATGGAGAATGAGTTGATATTTTACCTTCCGATACACTAGAAACACTAGGTGGGAGATGAATTTCTTCAGTCGTGGTTGTTTTTTCCTTTGCTTGATCTTCTACAGTTTCTATTGGGACTACCTTTGCGCTTAAACTGCAATCTTCTTTTCCTACTCTAGAAGTCTCCCCTAATTTTGCACAATTTTCTTCGTCTGCTGGTACTTCAATGAGCGGGGGAAGGCTGGAAGGGGAGCTGTTCAACTCGCCAGATTTGGTTTCAGGAGCATATGGAAGATTGGATGGTGAATTGTTCCATTCTTCAAGCCGTGGAAATTCTCCAGACTTGCCAAACATAGCATAATCTCTAGAGAAACTGTTATTTCCCATATGAATGCTAAACAGTGACTCGTTTGAAGCAACACTCCACTCCATATTTCCTGTTCTTTTGGTTGAAAATATAGATGCTGGAATCCTATTTGGATCATAACCCGTGGGACGCCCCATGTTTTGAACTGGAGGAGATTTCGTTGTACTGAAAGCATTCCAGTCCAGATTCTGGGAAGACAATTCTTGCGATAGAAGAAGTGGGCTTCCGGCACGTGGAGATGTGCTTATCATGCTCCACTGAGGTGCTTGAGAGACATCTGATGATGATAAGTATTCTGGTTCTGATGAAAGAGGTCCCTCTTGCTCGGATTTGGCAGAGGAATCATCATGAACGCCATTGCCAAATTCTAAACTAGAAGAAGAAGAACGAGAAGAAAGTCCAGGGTTGTTTCCTTCCAAATGTGGTTTTCCATCTTCGCGATTAAACTCAGGTTTCGTATTCATGAGCTGGTTGCTTTTGCTCACATTTTCAGATTCCATTGTTGATCCTCTTCATCAAATCCTCGGGACTTTATGAGACCTCCAGCGATGATTGCTACACTGCATAGTGAAAGGAATAGTTCAACATTACAAGATGAACTGTAACAAACTGACACCTTGTTCATGAATGGAATAAAGAGTCACTGTCTGTACTGGGAATGCGCTGACATTCCTGCATTCATTCAAAGAAGGTGATGATGTTCCAGCATTCATATAAATGTTGATCGACCTTAAAATTTTACCATACTGAGAACTCGACACAAATGGCAAAAGACTCTCTCTCTCTCTTTCTGAAATTTGAAAATTAGGATTTAATAAACATTAATCATTCATGAAATGTTTCACAAAAACCATCAAACCTATGCAATTTCAACACCAAATTCCATTTACACACAAATAATGGTAATTGTGTTTTTTTGAGTTATTGAAGCATCAAAAAATTATGTTTCTTTATTTTTAGGTTCAAACAATTGGGGTTTCGTAATTTCAAAGGCTCGAGAATCAATAAACAAGAGAGCAGTTCACTGATTACATAAAAACAAGGCATATACAGATTTGAACGTACGTAATTGATGAAACCCCCTCAAATCACCAATCAATTCCGATTTTGATGACCTTCTCTGTTCTCCTTTATCATGAAAACAATTATGAAGAAAATTAAATAAAATCAAGAACATAGATCATTAAAATGCACATATTTTGGGAAATCGAAAGCTCAGAGGGATTTGGGGGGCCGGCTCTATGATTTACTCTAGCGGGGATTTATTGCTCAAAATAGAGGCCAAGCGGCCATTTCGGGCGTATTGATTTGTACCAATTCTATAATTTGATGAATTTTTTGCCATTTTTGTACCAGTTTGCCGCTGTTACGCGGGAAGTTAATGGTCATTAGATGGGTAATAATATTGGACCTCGGGTGGTAAAGTGGGCTGGCCCAGACTATTTGACACATTTAACTGGGCCTCGATTCTTTTTTATTAGAGAAAAAAAATAGGTGGTCTCAATAAAATTTTGTTGGTTAACTTAGTGATCTTGTTGCATTTAGATAAATACTACTTTTAATGAAATTAGTCTTTACCCAAACAATGCAAGTGCTATGTTATTTTAAAGGTAATGTTAGTGTATTAAATGTGTTGAAATATCGTGAAGTACATTTTGTCTTGTACATTTGAGAAAAAAAAATAACTCTTAACATAAAAATCCTCACAATGAACTAAGAGAAAGATCTCTCGCAAAACTACGTCACATGAGAATAGCTGGATCTCTCACCGAACTAAATGAGAGAAATTATTTCACACATGGGTGGAAATCAATCTTTGATAACAGCTCCAAGATTGGCTCTTAGATAAAACTAATGCAAATTGTTGAAAAGAAATGTCCAAGTCTAGAAGTCATCAGAGACAATGTTTCCAAATTCCTGCATTTTGAAAGAACTTAAAAATGAATTAAAAATTGAAGATTCCAAATTCGGGATGGCTGAGTTGGTGGAGTAGGTGAACGTGAAGACCGAATATCACGAGTTCGAATCCCCTGTCAACACTTCCTAGGACGAGTCCGTCGCACCGGGCTTGCCTGGTGATGTTTATCTCTCCTATGTGGTTTGCAGAGCTACTGCACATGTAGCAGGGTTTATCTAGTGTGCACTCACAGTGGTCGGGTCTCCACTAGCGGGTAGCAATTGCGGGTTTCTACGTCGTAAAAAAAATAGAAACGAATTAGTCAAATATGGTAAGTTAAATCTGATATGGATTGAAAGATTTTTAAAATCTATTCACTGAAAAGAAAAAGAGACGAGAAAGAAGGGCAAAATGTTTTTATGCCAGTTTGAAGGAAATAGGAGAAATTATATTGCCCTTTCTTATATGGATTAATCTATACGTACATAATATTCTACATAATCATTTACATAAAAGCCAAGTGGCGGCCCCCTATTGGAGGGCCGGCTGGCCCTCCAATAGGAGGCCGCCACTTGGCCTTTAGGTAAAACTTTCTGTAAATGATTATGTACGTATAGCATGATCCTTCTTATATTATATAGTTGAACAGCAGAGACAATAAAATAAAACAAATGGAATAAGCAATAAAACTTGAAGAAATATTTAACATATTCTCTTGTTTGGTTGGGGTAGAAATTCACATCATATTCTCTTGATGTTACCTAGAGGGTGTTTAGTAGAGATTAAAATCGAATTAAAATTGAAAAATTAGTTGTTATTGTTGATTTTTATTAGATGAGTGGGACCCAATAACGATTATATTTTCAATTTTAATTGGATTTTGAGCTATATCGAATACCTTTAATATGGTAAATTGTACCTTGGAACTACTCATTTCAATATTGGACCAACTATTGTCAATTCTCTTTCCTCCAGGTGATAATTGGCCATTAATCGTTGAAGAATTGCATTTGAAGAAACTATAAATCATGAAAGAAAAGACATTCGGAAGAAAATCTAAGGCACGAGAGAATAATAATATTACTACTTAAAAGCTTGGATAAAAAAAATGTGAAACACATTTGAATAAAATTTGCTTTCTGTAATAAACATTTCATCCATAGGGATGCCACTGAATTGCCTGAAAAATATTTTTTGTTAAATTCAAAAAGTAATTGTGAAGATGAATAATTAGAATTTGGAAAATGAATATGCTAATTATGAATAGGAAAGTAAACTTGCAAAATAATAATAATAATAAAAGAACAAGAATCTTTAAGGATAAAAGTATAAACTATTATTTGGTTACTATACATACCATACGAAATGTCAGTGGCTGCAAGATTCGAAAAGGAATTTCTTCTCTAAGGAGTAAACTTAAAAGAATTATAATATGCTTGAGCACTGCACTTTTTGAACAAGATATGAAGTGAAAAGATCCCAAACTATTTGTATAAAAATATGTGAACATTATGTACCGGAGAAAAGTGGGATGAAATAATACATAAAACACTATATTAAGAGAAATCTATTTGTAAAACAATAATTCAATTACCTCGTGAACTTCTCTGATAATGTTAGGTTTTAGTTAATTTTGTAATTGGCAAATTCTGTGAACAAAGGGACTTAATTTGATAGAGTGTAATAGTTCAAGGATTAATATGCAATTTGCTTAAAAGTTAGTTTAATAGGTCTAGGATTTCAAGTTTGGAACAAGGAGGAAAACAGTGCGGATTTCGCTAGACTGTCACCAATGATTAGCTTGAGCTATAAAAGCAGAAACATCGTCGCTAGACAGTCGCCCCTTACTCGGTCAAGCGACACCATGTCGCTCAACTATCGCTGGCTCTTTGCTCGAGCGACAACTTTATACGAGAAATCTTTATTTCGTGTTTTAAAGGTTTTTTTCTCGGCCCATTATTTTTTTGACTTATCTATATATACGAGAACACATACAGAACGATTTTCTGAAGGTTGTTAATTGAAAGAGCTTCTACATTGAGAGATGTATTCATTCCATCATTCAACTTTCATCTTGTGTGAGTGTTTTGGTAAAAAAAAAAAAACATCATATTCAATATTCAATATTCAATTACCAAAAACCAAACTTCATACATCTTTGTCAGAGGTGCTGAAGATCAAGGAAGGCAACTGCAGTTCCAGTCTGTGAAGAATGAGTTGTTTTTCGTGATCCACTGGAGATAAATGATTCTACCAAGTTAGGGACTGCTGCAGGACAGCAGAGTTCTAGGAGAGCGTTGGTTATTGCAGTTGAAATTGGTGCAAGGGAGCACATAATTCAGGAGAGTTGTCAGAATTGTAGTCAGTAGATCAGATAGTTCGTGTCGTTGTCTAGTCTGGTAGACTGCAAGTACAGAATCATTTATAGTGGATTGACGGCAAAGTACCCGGAATTTTTTTCAGTTGGGTTTCTCCGTAAATAATTCTTGTATTTTTTACTGCTTTATTATTCATTGTTTATGATATACAAACTACGGTAATTCAATATAGGATAATTTGATTTGCATGATTCACCATTAGATAAGAATTAAAAGTGACTTGTTGCTGTTTAATTTGTAATTGTTTTTTATTGCGCATAAAATACTCATTCACCCCACTCTAGGTATTGTTAGGATCGAACTTGTATTTTTCAGATAACACTTTCATCTTTTCTTCTAATTGTTTGTAAGTTATTCCATGCAAATTTGATAACTTCATCGACAACTTTGATTGCATAAATTCATGAATTTTTTCAATAAGGGACAAGGAAACCAAGTTGTAGTTCTATGGTTGTACGAAAGAAAGAATTTCCTCGTAGACAACATTTTTTATACATGAGTTGTGTAAGTTTTCAGAAGTTGATGGTTTCACCAAAACTTATATGTCTATACTTGTTCTTGCCTTGATAATGCTACATAAATTTAAACATGACAAAAAATAGGTCCTGAAAGATATAAACCAACAAAATCAAATGTTTGATAATGTGATTTGTTTATTGTCATTGCAAAGTATGGTCTAATCAGAAATTGAGTTCTTTTAAAAGAAATTGAGTTTCAATCTGCCTTAAGAGGTATAAAAGAAATCCTCAATAAGAAAGCATGTTTCCGCAGTACTCAAGATGTAATTTTAGTAAGAATTACATTTTTCTCAAATTTTTGACAAGTAAGGTGTGTCTCATTGCATAACCCTTCAGACAGATTAATATTTCATAACATTACATAACAATCTACCTTAAGATCCAATTCATGTGGTGGAATACCATTTAGGGTTAAACGGTTCGAGAAATTCTCCTGTAAGCTCTGTTTTGATTTCTCAATTGACTCGTTAAAGCTAAAATATGTGAAAATTTGACTAGGAAGTTGTTTAAATAAAATTCTGTTAATATAATCAACACACTCATTTGTAGGCATAAGAATAACTCGATTTGTCATCACATATAAATTATCAGCATATGTTTCAATACTTGGAAAAACATGATTTATCAATTTTTTTAGTGGTTGAAATTCGTCCTCAAGTGGCAAAGTGATACTCTCTAGAAGCTTAATGTAGTTACATTTATGTTTTTCTTCTGTTCCATCTCTAGTTCTAAGTAAATAATCACAAAATGTGGGATCCAACTTAGCCTTCTTGATCTCAATTAATGGTAGATGTATATACAAAGGTCATAGATCAAAGAATACTAAGCTATCTTTTATTATATCTTCTTTTTTTCATATCGGTACAACTCGTAAAACTTATCGAAAATATCCTTCGAGAGCAACCACTTTCCAATCGAAAGGCAAATTGCAATCTAACAACTCTCTGAACATTTTATCTACAACTTCAACAGCAGAACAATTTAACACATGCGTTTAATCCCAAATTATTAACTTACACGTTCAGAGTAAAGTTCATAAAGTTGATTGCTTGCTAATGGAGCAACTTACTTCACCACATTTTCTAAAGGAATTTAAATCTAAAATAAGTTGTTTGACTTCCAAGTAATAAAGATGCAGATACTCCAGAAGATACAGTTGCTAAAGTAATCAAAATTTGAGACCTTATAGTAGCAAGAAGTGCTTTATATAAAAAAGATTTACATGTTCCACATGGACCATCAATGAAGAAAGCACCACTTGATTCTAATTTGACATTTTTCGAGTTAATACCATAAATAATCACTGAACTTTGTCAAAAGTTCTCAAGAGGTCACCAAATTTCAAAACTTCCCTAAGTGGTCACTGAACTTTGCAAAAAATTTCTAGGAGGTCACTGAACTTCAATACTCCCCTAAATAGTCACTGAACTTTGCCAAAACTTTCGAGGAGGTCACCGAACTTTACAAATTGGGACCCCATACATCAATGGTTCAGTGACCCCCTAGGAACTTTTTGCAAAATTGAGGGACTATATAGGGAAGTTTTGGCAAAGTTCAATGACTATTTAGGGAAATTTTGAAGTTAAGTGACCCTTTAGGAATTTTTTACAAAGTTTAGTGACTATTTATGGAAATTTTGAAGTTTAGTGACTATGTAGGGAACTTTTGGCAAAGTTCAGTGACTATTTAGGGTATTAACCCACTTTTTTCCATAATTGCATCATATGCAAATTGTTTTGTTTTATTTAAACTCGTTGCACAAGCATAGCCTCCTTTGATGTCCAAATTGGTTGTCTCTTCTATAATTATTTTTCTCAACCTTTCATCTTCATCTATATTTACACTGAATGGAACTATTCGATAGTCATTTATGTTTGTACCCAACAATTCTTAAAGACCACCAATATCCTGTAGAGCATGTACCTTAGCAATTTCTGTAGGCATATTTTTATATCATATAAGCGTTAAATTTATCCTACAATAATTTTGGATGATTAGGGTTGTAAAACGTAAGTAGTATACCAAATAATCGTCTTAAAGAAGCTGGCATTTCGTAAACAATAACTTCAAATAAACATTCTTCATAATAATTATCTCCGCTTAATAAATTATGTAGAAGTGTAGCATCTCTATAAGTTGTAACGGTTACCCCCATTTGAAGTTTGTAAATCAAGAAATGATGTTGGCCCTCAAATATGATTAATATGATCATGTCCTTTGTGTATATTTGTACAAATACTTCACAACTTTAATAGAAGAACATACTTCAATATTAATGTGATAGTCAAATTTCGCACTTAAATAAAGATTATATGGTACAACCTAACGATTATCTAACATTTGGTCTCTAACTTTAACAGAGATGCCATTATTACTACCCTTATAGTATGAATATGAGTTATCACACAATGTAGTCATGTTACAATAATCCCTAGAGAATTTATTTTTGCAACATTTATTTGCCACCATGCATACATTTTTAGAATTAAGGTTTTTACAAAGACCATGCATATTTTGTTTAACAATAATAGAATGAATATAAGAGTGTTTATTTTTCTTAGAAATTTCACAACATATTATTGTATCGACCTATTCAGCAAAACAAATTTTCAGGTCAGATTTGAAAATCAACAATAAATGCGCATGAAGGAGCTCTCATTTTTTAAATTCAATCATATATACATGTGCAACAACAGAGCCTAAGATGTTTTTCTTTTACAAATCATTTTTTAACTCTTCTAATTTTGCTTGAAATATACGTGCAATTAGATTTGGTCGATTTTGAACTTCATCATTATGCTTTAGTTTTTGCTTAATCTCTAACCAATTTGGATTACGTGTAATAGTCAAAAAGATGTTTGATTTTCCATAACGCTGTACAATAGATATCGCCTCTATGTATCTTCTTACCATATCTCTAGACCCACATGTAAAGGATTGTGGTAGGACAAATTTTCTTCAGTTTTGTACCCTATTGTGTCTTCATTTTCAACACTATCTACAATACATTGATATAGTTTAGAATGAATTTGTTTTTTCTTATTACAAAAATAGTACAATCTAACAGTTTCAATCTTAATATACATATATACAACAAACTGTTGAAATAATATAGTAGTGTGAAGCAATAAAGACTTACCAGATGGCCTAATCTAGAATTTGTACGAATAGTATTCTTGGCAAGAGACCAGAGATCGTTTCTTCGTTCTATTAAGCACTTCATGATGAAAAAGGTCAAAATTATATATTCATTTATTAATTTACATTGTAGAAAGTAGAAACTGTAAAGAAAATATATACATAAACCTTCATCCTCTTTTTCAATAATTTCATATGCAGAAGTAACTATGCTAAGAAAAACATATTAGTCAAATAGATGATGAGACTGAGAATATTTCCTATTGCATCTCTTAATACCTTCATGCCAGCCAGATTCTCCATATGGGAAAAGTAAATAATATTGTAAAGGATCATAACAATCATAGTAGTAACGAAAAACTTTGTGTGAATCACTAGAATGGTTGTAGATAGTAATGTCTTGAGTACGAACATTTGCATTTTCATCATCTTCGACCCATACAGCAGCAACTTGAGACATCGTATGAGTATTGAAAACTCTTTGATCAAGTCACATGTTGCATTTTATTTGTATTCGATGATCATGCAAATTTATTATATTACTTAAAGACCTAAAAAATCTACTATACATATTTATTTTAAGGATTTTAGTCGAACTAATCAAAGAAGATTAAACGAAATTCTCTGAAATTTTTATACGATTCTCAACTTCATTATCTTTGTCATATAAATATAAATGCATATAAGAATGCGTATTATTTTCTAACATAAGTGGATTTACGTAATAATATAGTTGACCCTGAATCCTAAATGTGTAGATACCTCTGTATGATTTAAAGAGTTTTTTGTCGTACTTTACCCAAATGAAGTGAATGCAAAATGGTTATTATATTCCTTGACATTTTTTGAATTCCATACATGTAGATTCTTTGGAAGTAAACAAATTGTATAATTTAGTTGGTAGATAGACATACAGAGTTTAACTTTCTCATCAGAATAACAAAAATCTTTACTTTCTTTATAGAAATTTTTTGCACCACAATCTTTACAATCTGGGCATGTTAGTAATACATATGTAATACACGATACATTTATTTGGTTAGAACTTCCCCAGAATTCAACATTACATATGCTTGATGCTTCGTTGTTGGAAGTTCAAGGCTTTGTAAGTTCATGTACATGAACAACATGAAAATTATTATTTGTAGGTAACATAGCCTGAATTACTCTTTTAAGATGATTACTGAATCCAATTTCATCTTGATGTCATCGATCTCTTCATATTTGATTTCATTGTTAACAAATTAATGCATCATGTGACTAACTTGTACTTTCAGAAGTAGTTTAAGTGTTACGCAAACGAGATTCTTATGAGCAAATGGTTCCATTATGTCAATCAATAAAGGAAGAAGAATTATCAAGTAGTTGGAACTGAAAGTAGGCAACAACAACTACATGAAGAAAAAGGAAAACTATTACCACATATGTTACGTCATACGTAGTATTATGAACATTAGAGTAGGAGAATCCATACGCTAAGATCAAATGCTGACAATATGTAAAAATGTTAGAACCAACATAATATGGTGGGCATTTTCTATAAAATATATAGCAGCACAGACAATAAAATTCCATAAAGGGAATTTGTTGGAAAAAAAAAGTCAAAATACAGTATTTGAAAAGTTTTTAATTTTCAACCAAAAGTAAGAGGAAGACAATGAAAAAAATAACATTGCACATTACTTACCAGGAAGAAGAGAATAAATGGATTTTGGATGTAATGTAATTGAAGCTGGTAATTAACCTAAGAAAATGAACGGAAGAAGGAAACTAGTCAGCTGTCGTAGGCACCCAAAAATAGTCCTTAAACCTCTAAAACTAATGTAGCAATAGTGGAAGTAAGGGTCGATCCCACGAAGAGTGTGTAATTTAATATTTTATGCTCCGCACAATGATTGGGGGGTTTTTATATGCAAACAATTATAAATAACACAATTAATAACAATAAAAACTAAATTAATGAAAACAATCAAAAGACTAACCTTGGTCCAAGTCAATATCCACCTTCGGAAATCCACAATTGATCATAGATGCAAGAATAATTCAATTCATATCTTGAATATTCACCGTTGGAATAATTTTCCTATTTCTCCTTAATTTTAGTTAGTTAGAAACCAGCGTTCTAATTAACCCTAATTATTAAATAACCCCAGACCAGCGCTCAAGATTCAATTTAATAACAGCTTTAAAAAATAGAGAAATCGATGAACTAGATAACACAAACACCAGCGGTTGCATTCAATCCATTTAAACATTCTTCTTAAGATTTAATAACCTCTATCATAGAAAATCATCAAATCCTAGTGCTTCACAAGTTAAAGGAATCAAACAATTACGGATTTGATATTTAACTTAGCGGTAGATTACAACGAATAATAAACTAGTAGGCCTCCTAGCAATTAAACATAACAATCATGAAAATAAATGCAGAAGAATATTCAATACTCAAAAACATGAATTAAATCAAGAAAACCTATTTAGATCTCACAATATGTGGTTCCGAGGCTTCAATCTCCTTCGACCAAGTGTAAAAGTTTAGTTACAATTCATGAATCTAAGAGAAAAATAGAGAGGAATAATGTTTGAGAGGTTCTCCCTAGGTCTATTTATACTTCCTTACATGTTCTTGGCCAATTTGGAGTCTTTTTCTCGAGTTTTCGCGGCCCAAACAATAAAAACCTAAAATCTGTGGCGGCGCGTGGCACTTGAGCGCTATAGGAGAGCGCTTGAGCGCTAGAAATCTGTCCACTTTGCGTCAGCTTCAGTATTTTCATCATAACTTTCTCTTCCGATGTCCGATTGAGACGATTCAAGATGCTTTAGAAAGATAACTCAAAGGGCTACAACTTTTATTCAGATACCATCTTCAAATTTGATCGTTTACCATGTCCAAAATTGGTCTCAACATGAGGTTGAAAATCGATGCAAAACTTTTCAGCTTGAAAGTTGATATGTGAAAATGTCTTGGCCATATTTCATCCCTTTGAATCCTTTCTTCATCCAATTGACCTCTAACACTCTCGAATCTTCATCACAAGGTTAGAAACAAGTTTAGTAGAATATTTGCACTTTAGTCCTTGAACTTTCACTTTCTTCCATTTTGATCCTTTTTCACCTATTTCTTCCAAATTATGCCATATCCATAGAATTGCCACCTAAATCAAAATATGAGCGTACTGAGTACATTTTAGCACAAAATAATCATACGAGCACATAAAATAAGGAGAGAAAAATATGCATTTTACATTCCTATCAAATTCCCCCACACTTAGCTTTTGCTCGTCCTCGGGCAAAACTCAAATTTAATTTCCCAAAACACCAGGTCATAATGCCAAGAACATAGAACCATCAAGCATTTTCAAAACACATAAAATATCATGAATAAACAACCCACACAACTCATTATCAATTAGCGACCATGTTCATATGAAGATGGAGTAAACTAAACATGTAGACCCTCACGGATATAAACACTCAACTCTCATGTGTTTAAAATGGTAAGTGTTTCACTCAAATTCATTCCAATGGAGATGTTCTACCATATGCTTGCATATCTTCTCACTCGCCACCACTTAGATCACATGCTTTACAAGAATCATAAGGACTTTTCGAAGGTTGTAATGTGGTTTATGGTCAAGGTAGGAAATATTTGGGTATGTGACTCAAGAGCCATCAAAACTAGTGGAGTAAAGATAAAAAGACTTAGCTCAAACATATACATAAAACATGTAAACCAACCACTCCACATGATAGCTTCATCACTTTTGCATCTATCCCACACAATCGAACTCCTCTTGAGATGTAGGAAGAGTTATGAATATAGATCTTTTTCACATTAAAATCACTCTCCTTCATCACTTATTTTCTTTTTCTTTTTTTTTTCTTTTTCTTCAATAATCCATTTTTTTCATTTTTCTTCTTGTGTTTTTCTTGCACAACGTAAACTCCAAATTATACACCAATATTGGAACTCCCTGAATTGACATAGAAAATTTGTTCCAATTCACCAATAATAGCACTACTATAAATCTTGATACCCCCACACTTATTTTCTTGCATACCCACACTTTTCATGACATTCAACGATACTCCACTAGCTCTAAGGCTTGGGTAAAGATATTGTTTTTCCAGTTTAAAGCTTGTAATGCGAGTTTATACAAAGAAAAGGCAATAAGGCTCAAATGGGCTCAGCAATGGAAAATTCAATTACTGGGTTGGCTATTTGGCTAATGAAGCTCATTTATGTAACAAAGATGGCCTTAATCATGTTCATGCATTCATGTATCAATGTGATCTTGAAGAGAATCAAGGCAAGTTCTAGAGAAACAAAATCATGGAAGAATATCCCACACGAAAAGAAATAATGAGACTGTTATGGATGTATCAGTCTAAAGGCTCAAAAATCTCACCGGCTTTTGTCTACAGAATTTAGTTACTACCATCCTCAATGAAAATAACTCCACTAATCAACTCTAAGTTGGAGGATTATTCATTCAATCATGTTATGAGTTCTTCAAAAGCCTAACTAATTCTAGCAATTAGCATATACAACAAAAAATCTTTTAACATCAACTTCTCTTCTTGAAAAATCATGCACATTTGTGTTTTCTTTTAAAACAATTAACTCACTCAATATAAATGCAACTTAAATCTAAATCCCTCCCCCACACTTAAGACTTACATTGTCCCCAATGCAAGGTCCAATGCAAAGAAAATGACAAATATAACTAAAATAAATGATGGAATACGAAAAATAAAAACAAAAATAAAAAGATAAAGGAACGAACTCCCCTTGGGTTGCCTCCCAAGCAGCGCCTTTGTTTATCGTCTTTGGCTCGACTCAATGTTTCTTTATTCAGCCCGGGTCTATCATGGTTGGCTTCGATCTTCCTTGCGGTGTATCAAGTTCAATGGGAATGATAACTAGCAGTGTTCTTCCACCTCCATGGAATACATACTTGTAGTGACTAGGGTGCTGCTTCAAATCCGAAATGAAAGTCTGTAAAACAGAAGATAGAGGCTTCTCATTAGAAACGGGTAATACAAAACAAGAACTATTACCTGACTCTGGAAGATTATTTAATGCTGCCACAGTTCTTTGTAACTCAGTGTTTAAGGCCAGTTCATCTTTTTCTTGCCTAAGATGCTCAGTATTGACAGCTTTCCATTCTTTTTTAGCAACAAATTCGAAAACATCCTGTGCTAAATAATCAATCACATCAATAAAATGAACATGATTATTATTACATGGATGTTTCATGGAATCATAAATATTAAGTGTAATAGTTTTATCATCAAATTCCATGGTTAGTGTGCCATTATGAAAGTCCATTTTAGTTTTAGATGTCCTTAAGAACGGTCTTCCTAACAAAATAGGGAGAGTTTGATTACTAATGCCCATGTCAAGCACATAAAAATCAGCAGGAAAAACCAACTCATTAACTTTCACGAGAACATCCTCAACTACCCCCTTAGGATAAATATTAGATTTATCAGCTAGTTGAATTATCACACCAGTGTCAATTAAAGGTCCTAGTTTCAAGGAAGTGTATACAGAATATGGCATGACATTAATAGATGCTTCTGAATCTAACATGGCTTTTTCAAATTTAGTATCACCTATCATGCAAGGAATAGTGAACATACCTGGATCCGTACACTTTGCAAGAAGTTTCTTTTGAATTATTGCAGATACTTGTTCTCCAACTTTTACCCTTTCAATCCCCTTCAATTTCTGTTTCCTTTTACTTGTGCACAAGTGTTTCAAAAATTTAGCATAACGAAGCACTTGTTTAAACATATCTAAAAGTGGAATATTTACCTCACATTTACTAAAAATTTCATGCAGCTCATCATGATCTCGTTCATATTTTCTAGATCCTACTAAAGCTTGAGGAAAAGGAGATACATGTTTATGATCAGAAAGGGGTAAAAACTTACGCTCAGTTACCTCAATATCATTAGGAGCACTCTTTTTTGCTGTGATATATTCCTCATTTTCTTCCATCGACGATGTAGGGGTTACCTTCACTGGAGCTTCAACCTCCACTTCACTTCTCAACATGATTGCGTTTACATTTTCTTTTGGATTTATCACTGTTTGAGATGTCAATTTTTCCATATTCTGTGACTCCAACCTACTGACCGCGTTAGCCATTTGACTCATTTGATTCTCCAAACTTTGAATGCTAACCCTTCTCTCCTGTTGAAATTGTAAAGTGTTAGTGGCAAGAGATTTAACCATATCTTCTAAAGACATACTAGAGTTAGAAGTTTGGCCATGTTGATGTTTAGGAGGGTATGGCTGATTATATTGCTGGAGATTCTGCCAATTTTGATTCATATGTTGATTCACTTGTCGATTCACATAACTAAAATTTGGAGGGTCCCTCCATCCTTGATTGTACGTGTTTAAATAGAGATCATAATTCCTTTGTGGTTGTCCAGGAAAACTACCGCCTGCATTTATGTGTTCAACGGATTCTTCTTGAATTGTTGGACACATATCGGTTGGATGGCCTAACAATGAACAAATTCCACAAGTCTTTGCTATTTGTATAGTACCTTCAGCCATTTGACAAATAAGAGTAGTTAGACTCGCAAGTTGTTGTTCAATGGATGAAACATTTACCTCATTAACATGTGTAGATGACATGTCGAATCTAGTGCTAAATTGTTGAGAATTGATGGCCATATTTGCAATCAAGTTTCTTGAGTAGAAGATCGAGTTATGAGCATAAACTATCAAGAAAACTAAAAAAAATATGAAAAACAAGTTAAAAAAACTAGAATAAGAAAAATAAATAAAATTCTATGCTAAAATTCCTAAAAACAATAAATTGCCTAAAAAACCTAAAAATTTTGATTTTTTTGATTTTTTTTATCAAAATAAAATAAACAACTAAAGAAGCACAAAAATAAATTAACACCACTCCCCGGCAACGGCGCCAAAATTTGGTGTGCTGTCGTAGGCACCCAAAAATAGTCCTTAAACCTCTAAAACTAATGTAGTAGTGGAAGTAAGGGTCGATCCCACGAAGAGTGTGTACTTCAATATTTTATGCTCCGTACAATGATTGGGGGGTTTTTGTATGCAAACAATTGTAAATAACGCAATTAATAACAATGAAAATTAAATTAACGAAAACAATCAAAAGACTAACCTTGGTCCAAGTCAATATCCACCTTCGGAAATCCACAATTGATCATAGATGCAAGAATAATTCAATTCATATCTTGAATATTCACCGTTGGAATAATTTTCCTATTTCTCCTTAATTTTAGTTAGTTAGAAACCAGCGTTCTAATTAACCCTAATTATTAAATAACCCCAGACCAGCGCTCAAGATTCAATTTAATAACAGCTTTAAACAATAGAGAAATCGATGAACTAGATAACACAAACACCAGTGGTTGCATTCAATCCATTTAAACATTTTTCTTAAGATTTAATAACCTCTATCGCAGAAAATCATCAAATCCTAGTGCTTCACAAGTTAAAGGAATCAAACAATTACGGATTTGATATTTAACTTAGCGGTAGATTGCAACGAATAATAAACTAGTATGCCTCCTAGCAATTAAACATAACAATCATAGAAATAGTGCAGAAAAATATTCAATACTCAAAAACATAAATTAAATTAAGAAAAACCATTTAGATCTCACAATATGTGGTTCCGAGGCTTCAATCTCCTTCGACCAAGTGTAGAAGTTTAGTTACAATTCATGAATCTAAGAGAAAAATAGAGAAGAATCAAGTTGGAGAGGTTCTCCCTCTGTGTTTTTGGTCTCCTTGTGTCTATTTATACTTCCCTACATGTTCTTGGCCAATTTGGAGTCTTTTTCTCGAGTTTTCGCGGCCCAAACAATAAAAACCTAAAATCTGTGGCGGCGCGTGGCACTTGAGCGCTATAGGAGAGCGCTTGAGCGCTAGAAATCTGTCCACTTTGCGTCAGGTTCAGTATTTTCATCATAACTTTCTCTTCCGATGTCCGATTGAGACGATTCAAGATGCGTTAGAAAGATAACTCAAAGGGCTACAACTTTTATTCAGAGACCATCTTCAAATTCGATCGTTTACCATATCCAAAATTGGTCTCAATATGAGGTTAAAAACCGATGCAAAACTTTTCAGCTTGAAAGTTGATATGTGAAAATGATTTAGCCATATTTCATCCCTTTGAATACTTTCTTCATCCAATTGACCTCTAACACTCTCGAATCTTCATCACAAGGTTAGAAACAAGTTTAGAATATTTGCACTTTAGTCCTTGAACTTTCACTTTCTTCCATTTTGATCATTTTTCACCTATTTCTTCCAAATTACGCCATATCCATAGAATTGCCACCTAAATCAAAATATGAGCGTACTGAGTACATTTTAGCACAAAATAATCATACGAGCACATAAAATAAAGAGAGAAAAATATGCATTTTACATTACTATCAGATGCCACTGAATTGCCTGAGAAATATTTTTTGTTAAATTCAAAAAGTAATTGTGAAGATGAATAATTAGAATTTGGAAAATGAATATGCTAATTTTGAATAGGAAAGTAAACTTGCAAAATAATAATAATAATAAAAGAACAAGAATCTTTAAGGATAAAAGTATAAACTATTATTTGGTTACTATACATACCATACGAAATGTCAGTGGCTGCAAGATTCGAAAAGGAATTTCTTCTCTAAGGAGTAAACTTAAAAGAATTATAATATGCTTGAGCACTGCACTTTTTGAACAAGATATGAAGTGAAAAGATCCCAAACTATTTGTATAAAAATATGTGAACATTATGTACCGGAGAAAAGTGGGATGAAATAATACATAAAACACTATATTAAGAGAAATCTATTTGTAAAACAATAATTCAATTACCTCGTGAACTTCTCTGATAATGTTAGGTTTTAGTTAATTTTGTAATTGGCAAATTCTGTGAACAAATGGACTTAATTTGATAGAGTGTAATAGTTCAAGGATTAATATGCAATTTGCTTAAAAGTTAGTTTAATAGGTCTAGGATTTCAAGTTTGGAACAAGGAGGAAAACAGTGCGGATTTCGCTAGACTGTCACCAATGATTAGCTTGAGCTATAAAAGCAGAAACATCGTCGCTAGACAGTCGCCCCTTACTCGGTCAAGCGACACCATGTCGCTCAACTATCGCTGGCTCTTTGCTCGAGCGACAACTTTATACGAGAAATCTTTATTTCGTGTTTTAAAGGTTTTTTTCTCGGCCCATTATTTTTTTGACTTATCTATATATACGAGAACACATACAGAACGATTTTCTGAAGGTTGTTAATTGAAAGAGCTTCTACATTGAGAGATGTATTCATTCCATCATTCAACCTTCATCTTGTGTGAGTGTTTTGGTAAAAAAAAAACATCATATTCAATATTCAATATTCAATTACCAAAAACCAAACTTCATACATCTTTGTTAGAGGTGCTGAAGATCAAGGAAGGCAACTGCAGTTCCAGTCTGTGAAGAATGAGTTGTTTTTCGTGATCCACGGGAGATAAATGATTCTACCAAGTTAGGGACTGCTGCAGGACAGCAGAGTTCTAGGAGAGCGTTGGTTATTGCAGTTGAAATTGGTGCAAGGGAGCACATAATTCAGGAGAGTTGTCAGAATTGTAGTCAGTAGATCAGATAGTTCGTGTCGTTGTCTAGTCTGGTAGACTGCAAGTACAGAATCATTTATAGTGGATTGACGGCAAAGTACCCGGAATTTTTTTCAGTTGGGTTTCTCCGTAAATAATTCTTGTATTTTTTATTGCTTTATTATTCATTGTTTATGATATGCAAACTACGGTAATTCAATATAGGATAATTTGATTTGCATGATTCACCATTAGATAAGAATTAAAAGTGACTTGTTGCTGTTTAATTTGTAATTTTTTTTTATTGCGCATAAAATACTCATTCACCCCACTCTAGGTATTGTTAGAATCGAACTTGTATTTTTCAGATAACACTTTCATCTTTTCTTCTAATTGTTTGTAAGTTATTCCATGCAAATTTGATAACTTCATCGACAACTTTGATTGCATAAATTCATGAATTTTTTCAATAAGGGACAAGGAAACCAAGTTGTAGTTCTATGGTTGTACGAAAGAAAGAATTTCCTCGTAGACAACATTTTTTATACATGAGTTGTGTAAGTTTTCAGAAGTTGATGGTTTCACCAAAACTTATATGTCTATACTTGTTCTAGCCTTTGATAATGCTACATAAATTTAAACATGACAAAAAATAGGTCCTGAAAGATATAAACCAACAAAATCAAATGTTTGATAATGTGATTTGTTTATTGTCATTGCAAAGTATGGTCTAATCAGAAATTGAGTTCTTTTAAAAGAAATTGAGTTTCAATCTGCCTTAAGAGGTATAAAAGAAATCCTCAATAAGAAAGCATGTTTCCGCAGTACTCAAGATGTAATTTTAGTAAGAATTACATTTTTCTCAAATTTTTGACAAGTAAGGTGTGTCTCATTGCATAACCCTTCAGACAGATTAATATTTAATAACATTACATAACAATCTACCTTAAGATCCAATTCATGTGGTGGAATACCATTTAGGGTTAAACTGTTCAAGAAATTCTCCTGTAAGCTCTGTTTTGATTTCTCAATTGACTCGTTAAAGCTAAAATATGTGAAAATTTGACTAGGAAGTTGTTTAAATAAAATTCTGTTAATATGATCAACACACTCATTTGTAGGCATAAGAATAACTCGATTTGTCATCACATATAAATTATCAGCATATGTTTCAATACTTGGAAAAACATGATTTATCAATTTTTTTAGTGGTTGAAATTCGTCCTCAAGTGGCAGAGTGATACTCTCTAGAAGCTTAATGTAGTTACATTTATGTTTTTCTTCTGTTCCATCTCTAGTTCTAAGTAAATAGTCACAAAATGTGGGATCCAACTTAGCCTTCTTGATCTCAATTAATGGTAGATGTATATACAAAGGTCATAGATCAAAGAATACTAAGCTATCTTTTATTATATCTTCTTTTTTTCATATCGGTACAACTCGTAAAACTTATCGAAAATATCCTTCGAGAGCAACCACTTTCCAATCGAAAGGCAAATTGCAATCTAACAACTCTCTGAACATTTTATCTACAACTTCAACAGCAGAACAATTTAACACATGCGTTTAATCCCAAATTATTAACTTACACGTTCAGAGTAAAGTTCATAAAGTTGATTGCTTGCTAATGGAGCAACTTACTTCACCACATTTTCTAAAGGAATTTAAATCTAAAATAAGTTGTTTGACTTCCGAGTAATAAAGATGCAGATACTCCAGAAGATACAGTTGCTAAAGTAATCAAAATTTGAGACCTTATAGTAGCAAGAAGTGCTTTATATAAAAAAGATTTACATGTTCCACATGGACCATCAATGAAGAAAGCACCACTTGATTCTAATTTGACATTTTTCGAGTTAATACCATAAATAATCACTGAATTTTGTCAAAAGTTCTCAAGAGGTCACCAAATTTCAAAACTTCCCTAAGTGGTCACTGAACTTTGCAAAAAATTTCTAGAAGGTCACTGAACTTCAATACTCCCCTAAATAGTCACTGAACTTTGCCAAAACTTTCGAGGAGGTCACCGAACTTTACAAATTGGGACCCCATACATCAATGGTTCAGTGACCCCCTAGGAACTTTTTGCAAAATTGAGGGACTATATAGGGAAGTTTTGGCAAAGTTCAATGACTATTTAGGGAAATTTTGAAGTTTAGTGACCCTTTAGGAATTTTTTACAAAGTTTAGTGACTATTTATGGAAATTTTGAAGTTTAGTAACTATGTAGGGAACTTTTGGCAAAGTTCAGTGACTATTTAGGGTATTAACCCACTTTTTTCCATAATTGCATCACATGCAAATTGTTTTGTTTTATTTAAACTCGTTGCACAAGCATAGCCTCCTTTGATGTCCAAATTGGTTGTCTCTTCTATAATTATTTTTCTCAACCTTTCATCTTCATCTATATTTACACTGAATGGAATGGAACTATTCGATAGTCATTTATGTTTGTACCCAACGATTCTTAAAGACCACCAATATCCTGTAGAGCATGTACCTTAGCAATTTCTGTAGGCATATTTTTATATCATATAAGCGTTAAATTTATCCTACAATAATTTTGGATGATTAGGGTTGTAAAACGTAAGTAGTATACCAAATAATCGTCTTAAAGAAGCTGGCATTTCATAAACAATAACTTCAAATAAACATTCTTCATAGTAATTATCTCCGCTTAATAAATCATGTAAAAGTGTAGCATCTCTATAAGTTGTAACGGTTACCCCCATTTGAAGTTTGTAAATCAAGAAATGATGTTGGCCCTCAAATATGATTAATACGATCATGTCCTTTGTGTATATTTGTACAAATACTTCACAACTTTAATAGAAGAACATACTTCAATATTAATGTGATAGTCAAATTTCGCACTTAAATAAAGATTATATGGTACAACCTAACGATTATCTAACATTTGGTCTCTAACTTTAACAGAGATGCCATTATTACTACCCTTATAGTATGAATATGAGTTATCACCCAATGTAGTCATGTTACAATAATCCCTAGAGAATTTATTTTTGCAACATTTATTTGCCACCATGCATACATTTTTAGAATTAAGGTTTTTACAAAGACCATGCATATTTTGTTTAACAATAATAGAATGAATATAAGAGTGTTTATTTTTCTTAGAAATTTCACAACATATTATTGTATCGACCTATTCAGCAAAACAAATTTTCAGGTCAGATTTGAAAATCAACAATAAATGCGCATGAAGGAGCTCTCATTTTTTAAATTCAATCATATATACATGTGCAACAACAGAGCCTAAGATGTTTTTCTTTTACAAATCATTTTTTAACTCTTCTAATTTTGCTTGAAATATACGTGCAATTAGATTTGGTCAATTTTGAACTTCATCATTATGCTTTAGTTTTTGCTTAATCTCTAACCAATTTGGATTACGTGTAATAGTCAAAAAGATGTTTGATTTTCCATAACGCTGTACAATAGATATCGCCTCTATGTATCTTCTTACCATATCTCTAGACCCACATGTAAAGGATTGTGGTAGGACAAATTTTCTTCAGTTTTGTACCCTATTGTGTCTTCATTTTCAACACTATCTACAATACATTGATATAGTTTAGAATGAATTTGTTTTTTCTTATTACAAAAATAGTACAATCTAACAGTTTCAATCTTAATATACATATATACAACAAACTGTTGAAATAATATAGTAGTGTGAAGCAATAAAGACTTACCAGATGGCCTAATCTAGAATTTGTACGAATAGTATTCTTGGCAAGAGACCAGAGATTGTTTCTTCGTTCTATTAAGCACTTCATGATGAAAAAGGTCAAAATTATATATTCATTTATTAATTTACATTGTAGAAAGTAGAAACTGTAAAGAAAATATATACATAAACCTTCATCCTCTTTTTCAATAATTTCATATGCAGAAGTAACTATGCTAAGAAAAACATATTAGTCAAATAGATGATGAGACTGAGAATATTTCCTATTGCATCTCTTAATACCTTCATGCCAGCCAGATTCTCCATATGGGAAAAGTAAATAATATTGTAAAGGATCATAACAATCATAGTAGTAACGAAAAACTTTGTGTGAATCACTAGAATGGTTGTAGATAGTAATGTCTTGAGTACGAACATTTGCATTTTCATCATCTTCGACCCATACAGCAGCAACTTGAGACATCGTATGAGTATTGAAAACTCTTTGATCAAGTCACATGTTGCATTTTATTTGTATTCGATGATCATGCAAATTTATTATATTACTTAAAGACCTAAAAAATCTACTATACATATTTATTTTAAGGATTTTAGTCGAACTAATCAAAGAAGATTGAACGAAATTCTCTGAAATTTTTATACGATTCTCAACTTCATTATCTTTGTCATATAAATATAAATGCATATAAGAATGCGTATTATTTTCTAACATAAGTGGATTTACGTAATAATATAGTTGACCCTGAATCCTAAATGTGTAGATACCTCTGTATGATTTAAAGAGTTTTTTGTCGTACTTTACCCAAATGAAGTGAATGCAAAATGGTTATTATATTCCTTGACATTTTTTGAATTCCATACATGTAGATTCTTTGGAAGTAAACAAATTGTATAATTTAGTTGGTAGATAGACATACAGAGTTTAACTTTCTCATCAGAATAACAAAAATCTTTACTTTCTTTATAGAAATTTTTTGCACCACAATCTTTACAATATGGGCATGTTAGTAATACATATGTAATACACGATACATTTATTTGGTTAGAACTTCCCCATAATTCAACATTACATATGTTTGATGCTTCGTTGTTGGAAGTTCAAGGCTCAGAATGATGGTGTGTTGTAAGTTCATGTACATGAACAACATGAAAATTATTATTTGTAGGTAACATAGCCTGAATTACTCTTTTAAGATGATTACTGAATCCAATTTCATCTTGATGTCATCGATCTCTTCATATTTGATTTCATTGTTAACAAATTAATGCATCATGTGACTAACTTGTACTTTCAGAAGTAGTTTAAGTGTTACGCAAACGAGATTCTTATGAGCAAATGGTTCCATTATGTCAATCAATAAAGGAAGAAGAATTATCAAGTAGTTGGAACTGAAAGTAGGCAACAACAACTACATGAAGAAAAAGGAAAACTATTACCACATATGTTACGTCATACGTAGTATTATGAACATTAGAGTAGGAGAATCCATACGCTAAGATCAAATGCTGACAATATGTAAAAATGTTAGAACCAACATAATATGGTGGGCATTTTCTATAAAATATATAGCAGCACAGACAATAAAATTCCATAAAGGGAATTTGTTGGAAAAAAATAAGTCAAAATACAGTATTTGAAAAGTTTTTAATTTTCAACCAAAAGTAAGAGGAAGACAATGAAAAAAATAACATTGCACATTACTTACCAGGAAGAAGAGAATAAATGGATTTTGGATGTAATGTAATTGAAGCTGGTAATTAACCTAAGAAAATGAACGGAAGAAGGAAACTAGTCAGCTGTCGTAGGCACCCAAAAATAGTCCTTAAACCTCTAAAACTAATGTAGCAATGGAAGTAAGGGGCGATCCCACGAAGAGTACGTAATTTAATATTTTATGCTCCGTACAATGATTGGGGGATTTTTGTTTGCAAACAATTGTAAATAACGCAATTAATAACAATGAAAATTAAATTAATGAAAACAATCAAAAGACTAACATTGGTCCAAGTCAATATCCACCTTCGAAAATTCACAATTGATCATAAATACAAGGATAATTCAATTTATATTTTGAATATTTACCGTTGAAATAATTTTTCTATTTCTCCTTAATTTTAGTTAGTTAGAAACCAGCGTTCTAATTAACCCTAATTATTGAATAACCTCATACCAGCACTCAAGATTCAATTTAATAGCAATTTTACACAATAAGGAAATCGATTAACTAGATAACACAAATATCAGCGGTTGCATTCAATCTATTTAAACATTCTTCTTAAGATTCAATAACCTCTATCGTAGAAAATTATCAAATCCCAGTGCTTCACAAGTTAAAGGAATCAAACAATTATGGATTTGATATTTAACTTAGCGGTAGATTACAACGAATAATAAACTAGTAGGCCTCCTAGCAATTAAACATAACAATCATGAAAATAAATGCAGAAGAATATTCAATACTCAAAAACATGAATTAAATCAAGAAAACCTATTTAGATCTCACAATATGTGGTTCCGAGGCTTCAATCTCCTTCGACCAAGTGTAAAAGTTTAGTTACAATTCATGAATTTAAGAGAAAAATAGAGAAGAATGGAGTTTGGAGGCATTCTGTATGTTCTCCTGTTGTTCTAGGGTTTTAAAATATGTATTTATAGTTGTTTCCATAGGTAGTTGATTTAAATTCGAAAATCAGAATTTTTCCCGATTTGGCCTGGATAGACGCTCAGTAGAAAATGGAGTGGCCGCCTAGGCAAAATATTTGCTTTCTGTATTGAAATTCAAGGTTGGGCGAGCGCCTGGGCGGACGCCCAGTACACAACTGGACAGCTTTCAGTGTTTTGGTCATATCTTTCAACATCAATATCCGATTAAGACGATTCAAAATGCGTTGAAAAGCTAACTCAAAGGGATAAAAATTTGTTTAAGATACTATTTTCAAACTCGATCGTTTTCTATATCAACATCTGGTCTCAATATGAGGCTGATAACCGGTGCAACCTTTTTCAGCTTGAAAGTTGATATTTGATAATGTTTTGGCTATATTCCATCCCTTTGACTCCTTTCTTCATCCAATTGACCTCTAACACTCTCGAATCCTCATCACAAGGTTATAAACAAGTTTAAAATATTTGCACTTTAGTTCTGAACTATCATTTTCTTCCATTTTGGTCATTTTTCACTTGCTTCTTCCAAATTACGTCATATCCATAGAATTGCCGCCTAAATCAAAATATGAGTGTAATGAGTATATTTTGACACAAAATAAACATACGAGTGCATAAAATAAAGAGGGAATAATATACATTCATTTCTATCAAATTCCCCCACACTTAACTTTTGCTCGTCCTCGGCAAAACTCAAATTTAATTCCCTAAAAACACCAGGTTATAATGCCAAGAACATGGAACTATCAAACTTTTTCAAAACACATAAAATATCACGAATAAACATTCCAAATGCCTCACAATCAATCAGCAAGCATTTTCATATGAAGATGGAGTAAACTAAACATGTAGACCCTCACGGATATAAGCACTCAACTCTTATGTGTTTAAAATGGTAAGTGTTTCGCTCAAATTCATTCCAATGGAGATGTTCTACCATATGCTTGCATATCTTCTCATTCGCCACCACTTAGACCACATGCTTTACAAGAATCATAAGGACTTTTTAAAGGTTGTAATGTGACTTATGGTCAAGGTGTGAAATATTTGAGTATGTGATTCAAGAGCCATAGTGGAATAAAGATAAATAGACTTAGCTCAAACATATACATAAGACATGTAATTCAACCACTCCACATGATAGCTTCATCATTTTTGCATATATCCCACACAAATCGAGCTCTTTATTGAGATGTAAGAAGAGTTATGAATATAGATTTTTTTTTCACATTAAAATCACTCTCTTTCATCACTTATTCTCTTTTTCTTTCTTTTCTTTTTCTTCAATCATTCATTTTTTTCTTTTTCTTCTTGTATTTTTCTTGTATAATGTAAACTCCAAATTATATACCAATACTTGAACTCCTTGAATTGACATAGAAAATTTGTTTCAATTCACCAATAATAGCACTACCATAAATCTTGATACCCCCACACTTATTTTCTTGCATACCCACACTTCTCATGACATTCAACAATACTCCACTAGCTCTAAGACTTGGATAAAGACATTGTTTTTTCCAATTTAAAGCTTGTAATGAGAGTTTATGCAAAGAAAAGGCAATAAGACTCAAAGGGGCTCAACAATGGAAAATTCAATTACAGTGTCAACTATTTGGCTAATGAAGCTCATTTATATAACAAAGATGGCCTTAATCATGTTCGTGCATGCACGTGTCAATGTGATCTTAAAAAGAATCAAGGTAAGTTCTAGAGAAACAAAACCATGGAAGAATATCACACATGAAAAAGAAAAATGAGACTATTATGGATGTATCAGTCTAAAGGCTCAAAAATCTCACCGGCTTTTGTCTACAGAATTTAGTTACTACCATCCTCAAAGAAAATAACTCCACTAATCAATTATAAGTTAAATAATTATTCATTCAATCATGTTATGAGTTCTTCAAAAACCTAATTAATTCTAGCAAATAGCATATACAACTAAAAATCTTTTAACCTCAACTCCTTTTCTTGAAAAATCATGCAATTTTTCTTTTTGAAAATTAACTCACTCGATCTAAATGCAACTTAAATCTAAATCCCTCCCCCACACTTAAAACTTACATTGTCCCCAATGTAAAGTCCAATGCAAAGAAAATGACAAATATAACTAAAATAAGAAAAAAATGGAATGCGAAAAATAAAAACAAAAATAAAAAAATAAAGGAACGAACTCCCCTTGGGTTGCCTCCCAAACAGCGCCTTTGTTTATTGTCTTTTGCTCAACTCAAAGTTTCCTTATTTAGCTTGGGTTTATCATGGTTAGCTTCGATCTTCCTTGCGGTGCACTAAGTCCATTGAGAATGATAACTAGCAGTGTTCTTCCATCTCCATGGAATAAATACTTGTAGTGATTGAGGTAAGACTTCAAATCTGGAATGGAAGTCTACAAAACAGAAAGTAGAGGTTTCTCATTAGAAACTGGTAATACAAAACCAAAAATCTTAACTAACTCTGGAAGATCATTTAATGCTGCCACAATTCTTTGTAACTCAATATTTAATGTCAACTCCTCTTTTTCCTTCCTAAGATACTCAATATTGACAGCTTTCCATTCTTTTTTAGCAATAAATTAGAAAACATCATGTGTTAAATTACCAATCACATTAATAAAATGAACATGATTATTATTACACTGATATTTCATGGAATCATAGATATTAAGTGTGATAATTTTATTATCAAATTCCATGGTTAGTGTGTCGTTATGAAAGTCCATTTTAGTTTTGGATGTCCTTAAGAACGGTTTCCCTAACAAGATAAGGGTAGTATGATTACTATTGCCCATGTCGAGCACATAAAATTCAATAGGAAAAACCAACTCATTAACTTTCACGAGAACATCCTCAACTACCCCCCTTAGGATATGCATTAAATTTATCAGCTAGTTGGATTATCACACCAATGTCAATTAAAGGTCCTAATTTCAAGGAAGTGTATTCAAAATATGGCATGGCATTAATATCTGTTCCTGAATCTAACATGGCCTTCTCAAACTTAGTATTGCCTATCATGGAAGGGATAGTGAACATACATGGATCCGTGCACTTTGCAGGAAGTTTCTTTTGAATTATTGCAGATACATGTTCTTCAACTTTTACCCTTACAATCCCCTTCAATTTCTGTTTCCTTTTACTTGTGCACAATTGTTTTAAAAATTTGCATAACAAGGCACTTGTTTAAAAATATCTAAAAGTGGAATATTTACCTCACATTTACTAAAAATTTCATGCAGCTCACCATGATCTCGTTCATATTTTCTAGATCCTACTAAAGCTTGAGGAAAAGGGGGTATTGGTTTATAATCAGAGGGGTAAAAACTTACACTCAGTCACCTCAGTATCATTGGTGATAGTCTTGTTTGCAACCTCTTTTTCTTCCTCTTCTTGCTCCAATGACCTAGGGGATGCCTTTACCGGGAATCTCAACCTCTTTACCACTTCTCAGGATGATTACGCTCACATTTTCTTTTGGATTCACCATTGTTTGATATGGTAGTTTTCCCGAACTTTGTGCCTCTAGCCAACTGACCGCATTAGCTATTTGACCCATTTGATTCTCCAAACATTGAATGCTAGCCTTGGTCTCTTGTTGAAATTGCAAAGTGTTAGTGGCAAGAGATTTAACAATATCTTCTAAAGATACACTAGATTTAGAAGTTTGGCCATGTTGTTGTCTAGGAGGGTATGGTTGATTATATTGTTGGAAATTCTGTCGATTCTGATTCATAGGTTGATTCACTTGTTGATTTCCATAGCTAAGATTTGGATAATCCATTCATCCTTGGTTGTATGTGTTTGAATAGGGATCAGAATTCTTCTGTGGTTGTCCAGGAAAACTACCGGCTACATTTACGTGTTCAATGGATTCTTTTTGAAGTGTTGGGCACGTATCAGTTGGATGGCCTACCAATGAACAAACTCCACATGCCTTCATTGTTTGCATAGCACTTGCAGCCATTTGATGAACAAGAGTGGTTAGACTCGCTATTTGTTGTTCAATGGATGAGACATTTACCTCGTTAACTTGTCTAAAAGGGGGATCAAATCTAGCGCCAAATTGTTGAGAATTGGCTGCCATATTTGCAATTAAATTCTTAGCTCATTCGGGAGTTTTATCAACCAAAGCTCCTCCACTTGCAGCGTCAATCATGCTTCTTTCTGTGGGTTGAAGACATTCATAGAAGTATTAGATGAGAAGTTGCTCACTGATCTGATGATGGGGATAACTTGTACACAATTTCTTGAACCGCTCCCAATATTCATGTAGAGATTCCCCGTGATCTTATTTGACACCACAAATTTCTTTCCTAATATTTGCTGCCCTTCAAGTTGGAAAATATTTCTTTAGAAATAATCTCTTCATTCTATCCCATATGTTAATGCTTTCCCGATGGTAGATAGTAGAGTCAATCCTTAGCCGAATCCTTCAGAGAAAATGGAAAGGCTCTCAATTTAATCTGTTTTTCAGTAATTCCAGAGGGTTTCATACTCGTGCAGACCACATGAAACTCTTTTAAATGTTTATGAGGATCTTCACTTGCAAGATCATGAAAAGTAGGCAAAAGGTGTATTAGCCCAGATGTAAGCACAAATGTAGTAGTAGCATCTAAAATATGAAAAGTTATGCATAAACGTTATTGATTCAATGTAGGGGCTGTAAACTCCTTCAAAGTCCTATTTTCAGCGATGGTTCTTTCTCCTTCAAACTCAAAATCACTTGTAAATGGATTGTTGGAGTTGAGATTTCTTTCTTTAAGATTTTGTTGGATGTTACTCCTTAACATGCGCAAAGTTTTCTCAATATAGCAATGGAAGTAAGGGTCAATCCCACGAATAGTATGTAATTTAATATTTTATGCTCCGTACAATGATTGAGGGGTTTTTGTATGCAAACAATTGTAAATAACGCAATTAATAACAATGAAAATTAAATTAACGAAAACAATCAAAAAACTAACCTTGGTCCAAGTCAATATCCACCTTCGAAAATCCACAATTGATCATAGATACAAGGATAATTCAATTTATATTTTGAATATTCACCGTTGGAATAATTTTTCTATTTCTCCTTAATTTTAGTTAGTTAGAAATCAGCGTTCTAATTAACCCTAATTATTGAATAACCTCATACCAGAGCTCAAGATTCAATTTAATAGCAATTTTACACAACAAAAAAATCGATTAACTAGATAACACAAATATCAGCGATTGCATTCAATCTATTTAAACATTCTTCTTAAAATTCAATAACATTTATCGTAGAAAATTATCAAATCTCAGTACTTCACAAGTTAAAGGAATCAAACAATTACGGATTTGATATTTAACTTAGCGGTAGATTACAACGAATAATAAACTAGTAGGCCTCCTAGCAATTAAACATAACAATCATGAAAATAAGTGCAGAAGAATATTCAATACTCAAAAATATGAATTAAATCAAGAAAACCCATTTAGATCTCACAATATGTGGTTCCGAGGCTTCAATCTCGTTCAACCAAGTGTAAAAGTTTAGTAACAATTCATGAATCTAAGGGTGTGTTTGTCATCCTTTAAAAATTTAAATTGTTTGCTATAGTATCATTTCTCCGCCACACATTCACCCAATAAAATAATTTACACACAAACCAATAAAATTTCTTTAAATTTTAACCACACATTCCCCAAAAAATACTATTCAAAACTCCATTCTTTCTCTCATAATGAGAGACAAACAGGGGCTAAGAGAAAAATAGAGTAGAATGGAGTTTGGAGGCGTTTGTACGTTCTCCTGTTGTTCTAGGGTTTTAAAATATGTATTTATGGTTGTTTCCATAGGTAATTGACTTAAATTCGAAAACTAGAATTCTTCCCGATTTGGCCTGGTCGGGCGCCCAGTAGAAAATGGAGTGACCGCCCAGGCAAAATATTTGCTTTCTGTATTGAAATTCAAGGTCGGGCGAGCGCCTGGGAGGGTGCCCAGTACACAGCTGTACATCTTTTAGTGTTTTGGTCGTATCTTTCAACACCGATATCCGATTGAGACGATTCAAAATGTGTTAAAATGCGAACGCAAAGGGCTACAACTTTGTTTCGAGACTATCTTCAAATCCGATCTTTTTCTATACTAAAATCTGGTCTCAATATAAAACTGATAACCGGTGCAACCTTTTTCAGCTTGAAAGTTGATATGTGATAATGTTTTGACTATATTTCATCCATTTGACTCATTTCTTCATCCAATTGACTCTCGAATCTTCATCACAAGGTTTGAAACAAGTTTAGAATATTTGCATTTTAGTTCCTGAACTATTACTTTCTTCCATTTTGGTCATTTTTCACTTGTTTCTTCCAAATTATGTTATATCCATAGAATTGCCGCCTAAATCAAAATATGAGCGTAATGAATACATTTTGACACAAAATAAACATACGAGCGCATAAAATAAGGAGAGAAAAATATGCATTTTAGATTCTTATCAGAAACCTAGTTTTTTCATAGAAGCTTTAGATAGCTAAAGAAAGAATTCATACTATATGAGATATAATTAAAATTAAATTATGTTACAATTTATTTCATCATCACTATAGTCACACAACTGCATTTGATTTTATTTGTAACCAGTTTAGTTAAGTTGGCGCCACAAATGTTATTAACCATAAAATTCTGAATCTTTTGGTTTTTATTTTTAATAGTGTACGTTCGCCATTGGTTTAAGCCAATTTTTAAGATACAGGAAGTGAGCATGATAAATAGTATGAGTTCAAATAATTTAAGTGAAGCTCTTTTTTAAAATTCTCACTAAGTTTTCTTTTCAAGAAACCTATAATGAAACCCACGAACTCCACAATTTAGAGACTAAGCGTATAATAGCCTTCATAATTAGTAATATAAATGTAATAACCACAAACAGTTTCAAAATCAAGAAAAACAAAACATGAAAATTAAAATTTACTTTTCTAGAAACATTATCATACTTCACACTGAACCACAAGACAAATTCTGGCAAAAATAAAAAGAAACTGGAATATCAGATTGAACCTTGTTCTTAGAAAACAAAACTCCCCTCATTTACAGATCCAACATCTCAGAGTCAACTTGACGTAGTAGAGATCTTTTAAACACAAGGATAAGTGACAGATCAAGATTAGACTCGTATGCGATGATTACTAAACAATATATAAATCAAGTCGCATCAAGATTTGCCTAAACTTGAATTTAAGGTCGAAAATCAAAGTCAAACGAAATATGAACTCATAAACACAATCTCATCGATCGATGAAAAAGTAAAGCATTGCATATACTGATTAAATACAATAACAAATACCACAAAAAGTTTAAATGAAATTAAAAAATTAGTATACCTGTTGCGTTTTTTATATCGCAAGTGTACGATATCGTAACAAGTAATATAGTGGACCTTTGAGTCCGGATTATCGTTCCCACGAGGACTATACTTTAGACTTAATTTACTATTTGTAACTCGTATTTGATGCAAATAAATAGAATTATGGATTTGTTGAAACTATTAAATTTAAACACGTGAAATTAAATTAAATTGAAAACAAAACACAATTGATCGAGAATTCAAATAATAACGGTTCTTAGGGTAGAACAACTTCGCCTATTGATCACATATATTCCTTAAATCAAGATTCCTATAATCTAAAGTAGTGTTCGGCCGAATTCTTCTATTGTATTCAATTTACCCCTCTCGAGTTCTCATTGAGCCTATTTAACTAATTTAATTCTATATCTCTATGTGAATTAACGTTAGCAAACAAAACATTGGTTTTAAGAATTCAATTATGACCGCAATAATTAACATAGGTATCTCTACACGTTATGTCAATTTACCGGAATTTACTATTTGGTCTAAACCCTAAACTCACATCTCGACTCGTAATGGATTCACAAAATCATTCTATTAGTGATCAAGTAATTAAATGCATTAAGATCTTAGTAAAAATCAACACGTAAAAATACAAGCACAAGAATCTCAATTTAACGAAATAAAGGATCCTAATTCGGCTACATTGTCCGCCCTAAAAAAATTTAGTTACGCATAATGTAAAAATAAAACATGAAAAAAAAGAAGGACATCGCCAAATTTGACAGAACACGGAGCTGCTCGTGTCTTCTCTTTTTCACCACGTTGCCGGCAATGTATGTGTCTATGTAATATAATTCAGCCACTTGGTCCACAATTCTTTCCAGTTGAAGTCCCCCAAAGCTGCTGGCCTATGTGTGTGTATTGGTAATGATTTCCAGCCTCAATTCTTTTCTCCACATTGGTCTGCCATTTTTTCTCCCCCCTCCGTCCGTCCTTTTCCGCGTGTCTATATATATATCTATTATATCCCCTAATTAACCCAAAATTCTTTTCTTTTAATCCATTCAATAAAAGTCCAATTGAGACTCATTTAATGCATTATTTTCTTCAAAGCAAGTCCTTCACTTTTTAAAGAACAAACTTTAATCTCCAAACTTTGCCTTCAATAATTAAGTCCCCGTACTTTGGATTTTGCCATTTTTCTGCTATTTTGCATTCTTTTCTTCAATTCTTCATTAAACATAAAGTTTTACCTACATAATACAATTTAACATAAATTAAGTAGAATTTAATTCAAAAGACAAATAAAATAACATAATTTAGCGCCGATAATAAGTATAAAAACTACACTTATCAATACCTCAGGCACCCCTTTGTGAAATCAGATGTGAAAAGATGGGAACATTTGCCAAATTTAGGAATTGATTTCTAGTTAATGGAAGGGGGATTGCCTAAACTTGAACTAAACGTCAAAAATCAAAGTAAAACAGAATATTAACTCATAAACACAACAAGAGTCACCCACAAAAATTCCAGCAATTTAATGCTAAATTCAAATATGCTTCCAATCAATAAATGAACCTCAAACATAGGTTCAACATAAATCACACACTGATACAGGATGTCATTAATAATTATACAAAATGGCTAAGTCACCTGATATGCACTCCATGTAGAGCACCACCATGAGGCCATCGACCCCCGTGTGGTCATCTACCACCCCCATGAGGTGGTCTACCACCTGAGGCTGTCTACCCCCATGAGGCTTTCTACCACCCCCATGTGTATGCGGGTGACAATCTCAATCTTGCAACCGCGTACGCGGGTGACAATCTCAATCTTGCAATAGCGTACGAGGGTGACAAAGACAATCTTGCAACCGCGTACCACATTAGGTGGTCAACCCCATGTGGCCCTCTACGTTCACATAGACAGCCTACCACCGTGAGATCAATATTATGCTTAACCATACAAATGGCAATGTGTAGGACGGAAACCACCCAACAGTGAACATGGGCACAACCAACCGCTTGACGAGTGGGGGTCACCACGTTAGAACGTGGGGGAAGCGGGGAGGCTTACGTGGGACACATGGCACCAGCAACTACCAAACGCATGGGTAACCACATGCGCCTATAAATACCTCTAAGGTAGGAAAGGTTTGGCGTCTTGAAACCCTAAACTTTTAACTTGCATTATACTATCTTCCCATTTTTCTAAGCAACCAACTGATTTTCACCCTAGAGGTACTGCGGGGGAGAAAGCCCCGACCTCTTTTTGCAGGTAGCAACTGAACCACCACACTCGTTAAGAAAAATACGGAGGACCATCTTGCAAACATTTCACAAACCAATCAAAATTTCCTTGTAAGAAAACTTGCTAACATATAAGTCTCCCGAATATCCACCATAAAAGAGAAGCAAAAAATAAAATCACTTTATCAAGAATGAATAAAAAATTCTAGCACTGTAAACTCAATAATCCATACGAATTTTAGAAAAAAAAAATATAACAATAACAAAGGTGAGATTGGAAAATTATATACATCTCCCAGTTAATAGCATATATTCACACAGAACCTATCGATTTCATGAACTCAAAATTAGAACTGTACATATAAAAAGATGAAGAATTCAAAGCTAGATGAAGAAACCTCTTGGAAATCGTAGCTGGACAAATTGAAGAAAGTTAGAACACAACCCACTATACACATTGATTAGAAATCACAAGAAGATGAAGAACGCCAATACAAATCGCAGCAGGATGAAGAAATTGTGATGTAGTCATCTCTTTGAGTCAATTGTTTCATTGGCCACTATAATTTACCTATTGTCACGGTTTATGACGTGAACCCGAGTACGAGATCAGTGTGAAAATCATGAAATTAATTGAAAACACCGAGAAAGCCCAAATTTAGGTTGTAGACGGTAGAATCTCGATCCGTAAATTATTGGACCAAGCAACCAAACAAAAATAAAGTTTGAAGACCTCTTAATTACAAAATCAACGAACATCGATTTACGAACGCCACAAAGGGTGCCTAATCGTTTGATAAGTTCTAAGGGTTGAACACCACAAATATAATAATATATTTGATAAGATCGAATGTTCATGAAGAACAAGAAGAGAGAAAATCTTCATATTTCATTATGTCAAAAAAGGGCTTGTTTTACAATGAAATAAAATAAAATAAAGTTTTCTATTTATACTAAACCTAAGAAATATAGAGAAAATGTGAATAATTGATAAAGATTACAAGAATCTTACCTAAACTAGAATTCTAGCAAAAATAAGGAAATTCGCGTCAAAATCTGGATCCGGACAGCTTCCAGGATTTTGGTCATGACTTTCTCTCCCAATATCCGATTGAGGTGATTCAAAATGATTTGAAAAGCTTACTTCAAGGGCTACAAATCTTCTTGAAATACAAATCTTCAAATCCGAACGTATTCTATACCAAAAGTGGGTCTCAAATTGAGACTAAAAATTCGAGTGCTTTTCAACCCGTTCCAGCTTCCATCCCCAACATGTTACTTGACCATTGGCTTGTTTTCTTAGATATTATGGACTCCGTTGCTCGAACATGTAGATCACCAGATTTATCAACTCTTTGAAGTCTCGAACTTAGCTCTACTCTCCCTCCAACAATCATCAAAATCTTGATAATTGCTGGCGCATCACGGATCATATCATACTCTCCCTCTTCAAGAGGATTCGTCCTCAAATCCATGCCTTGTGATTGCATATGAGATAACCAACATGTTACAAATTTAATCACTGCACCACCTGGATCAAATGGAAAAAAAATTCCTCCATGGCACATAATCAATACATGGTACCCATCCATTTTGTAGATATGGATGTATTGCAGCACAAACACATTCAGCCATCGATGTTGTTGTATGAACTCCCACGTACAATGATCAACCTGAAAGAAGAAATTAAGCAAAACACAATTAAATTTGTTAGCTTCCCCCTCAATGAGATATGGGTCCTCGTATTTATAATGTATCGTCTCCACTATATCATGCTTAACAATGAAACTCTGCTCTTCATTCCTTACAATATTTTCAACAATTTGCTCAACACATTCTTTTATTATTTTCTCACTCTCTTGTTGAATCATCTCTACAATTTTTATATCAGACTGCTTATGCTCATCCTCTTTAATTGGTTCACTTTCTCCAATATCAACTGCATTGCTAGCTTGCTCATGTTCCTCTTTAATTGGTTCACTCTCCCCAACATCATCTGCATTTTTTAATCTATCATCCTCCATCTCAACTTCCCTATTTTTGGACTCCTCCCACAATTCAACTCCGGTGTTCTCCTTAGGTGTGGTCATCTCCCTCTTTTACTTTCCCGTTCTGCCTCACCTCTCACCTTCCATCAGTCTGCAGAGGATTGTTCTAGTGTCAACCCAGCTAGAGTGATTTTTACCCCATCCTTAAGAAACTTATACATATTCCTCTCCATATCATAAATAGCATTCATTTCATAACTCCAAGGCTTCCCAAACAAGATATGAAAAGATTTTAATGGAACTAACCAACTTGTGAATATTGTGGGGCCATGGCATCTTACAAAAAATAGCCTGTTATCGGCGACTCCAGAGGAAGTAAGCAAAGCTATATTTGATTATTTGTATAAACAGGATGATGACAATGAAGTAGTTACGGGAGATATCATCATGCGAAAATATAAAACAATTGAAAATCATGTAATTTCAAATGAGCTAAATAACATGCTAATGGAAGATCTTTTCTTTATTTAACCTTGGGAACCAACTAAAGAAGAACATGTAGAAGCGAAAAAATTAATCACGAAGAAGCAAATTGAATTAGTGACATCCAAACAAGATGAGATTAGCATGTAAACCTCCAATTTCATTGATTTTGTGATTAAAGTCAATGAGGAAATTAAAGTATTCTTAGTTGAGTTCGAATTTGGCAATTTAGACAACTCATAGCGTATTCAAAAGGGTAAAGTACGATTTCGGAGGATGTGTGAAATATGGAACAAAGTCAAATTAAGCAAGTTAAGCACAACCTCTAAAGCCATATTCAAAGTGTCAGGAAGCACTTGTGCAAAAGTCTAGCTAAAAACTTTAAAGTAAGCCCTTATTGAGAGGTAACTCAAGTTCTTACCTTTTTTATTTATTATGTTTTCTGTATTTGCATTGCATATAGTCTATTAAAGTGCATTAGTTTTAGGCTTATTTCTATTTCAATAAGAGGATCATCATATTTATATTAAGCCTATTAAAAGAAAATCATATATTTGAGTAAAAAACGGTAGGTAAGATATGTGACACATTTTCAAAGCTCCAAGGACGTCAAAAAAAATTTGGTTATCATATACGTCACATTATTGCTTTTAAAATGTCTCTTAATTCTTTTATTTGTCTTTTTTTTTTCAATGGTACACAGATATTAAACAAAAGGTAGCTTAGAAAAGAATAGAATGAACTGATCCACAAGCCACCTCAAATATTAGACAGAAAATATGGGGAGTACCTTTTTCCTTTCTTCCCCATCCATATATGTGCTATACTAGATTGTAAGACATTGAAGACAGTGTCTACTTTAAGTTTGGGGCGAAAAAATATTGAATTTCATAGTTTTTTTTTTTTTGTACGATTTTGTGTTGTTGCTTTATTAAAATACAAAAAAAATTCAAAATTCAAAAAATTAAAAATAAAACAAAAGGATTTTATTGTTTATTGTATGCTTGTGTGAGTTATATAGCATTGTCGACAAATATATTTGGAATTATATATTAATTTGAGAACTGTGGATATGTTACATACTTAGATTAATTGATTCTTATTTATGTAAAATTTGATAAAATTTGCGTACATGAATTAAGTTTAGCATTATAATATAATGGGTTGATTCAAATGCTTAATGAGTTGAAATAGTAGAACTTAGATGCTAAACCCAAAAATGACTACAATATATATCTTTCGACCAAATTTAGATTAGTGTGATTTTATTATTGTAGGGAGATATGAATATGAATTGGTATTCCACGTGCATAGATTTTTGTGTGAATTATCTAATGTCAATATGATGAAAATAAGGTGAAATATTAAGTTATGGGTCGATTTTTGAGAATGAATGTTTAATGAAGGGCATTGCACAAATCAAGGCAAAAAAGGAAAACAAAAAAAAAAGAGAAAAAAAGTTATTTCATTGTGAAACGTGTCTCATAGTATTTATGACTCGAGTGATTAAACCTGCAAGGGTATCTAAAAATTTGGTGTCCTATGTTCATCAGATTTGAAAGTCATTGCTCTAAAACTCGCTACAAATGTCATTTAGAAAGTTTAATAAAGAGAAGTCTACACAGAAGATAAAAATAATAATAATTATGTATTTACATATTATATGCCTCGATTAATTTTCAAACACTTATTTGAGAGAGTTAGATCTCTAACAAAGGATTATTTTCCTAGTTGAGTCTTGGAGGTTGAAATAATCAAAATTTGAAGAATTCTTATTTGTTGAAGTATCGACTTGCAATTAGTGAGATCCATCTAAATCAAAGAGGGTGGGCAATTGGTATAAATATTCGGCCTTAGATCACACATTGAGAACAGAGTAAAAAAGAATAAGTTGGAGGGTGTGTAAATTTTACGAGTGATGAAAGTAAAAAAGTTGATCATTGAGAGTTGGGAATTGAAACAACTCATAAATTTATAGTGTTTTAATTAATTCTTCACACACAGACATACATTAGTTTTGCATTGGAAAATTAAATATTGATTTTGTTATTGCAACTTTGAAGCTGTTTATAGATTTAATACAATGTTTTCAATCCTGAGACAAAATGTCAGGTTATTTGACCAAAATGCTTTTCATGTTTGTTTGTATGTTAAGTTACACTGTGGTTTTGTTTGAGGACAAACAAATGTTTAAGTTTGGGGATGTTTGATAAGTGTGTCTTATTTGGATCTAAAAATATAGACATCTAATAGTTATTTTGAATAATTATAGCCTAATTTATTGTATATTTTATTTATTAGGTAAAACTCGACGAAAAGGAGTGGAATTGAAAGAAATAAGTAAACATTGGCGAAAAATGGCAAGATCTAAAGTTTGGAGATCAAAGTACATTCAAAAGTTGTGTTGGACCTCACGATGAAGATTCGGGAATGTTAATGGTCAATTGAGTGCAATTAGAAGTCAAAATGAGCAAAATATGATCAAAATATAGACACAAATCAATTTTCAACATTACAAGTATTGTCGAGGTTTTCTGCCCGAGATTGAGACCCATTTTGACTAGTAAACGTTCAAATAGGAAAAATTATATTTCTGTTAAAGTTGTATCCTTTAAATTATCTTTATAACCCAATATGAATGGCTTCAATCGGATATTAGGAGAGAAAATTATGATAAAAATAATGAAAGAAGTGTAGTGCAAATTTTCACATGAAAGATGGCGTCGATTTATGCAATACAAAGTCACCGCACCCCGGTCCCACTCCCATGGCGAGGCGCCGCCTAGATGTACCCGTTTTGGAACCCATAAAAACTCTATATTTGACACAAGCGTGGGGATGAATAGAAATACAAGTTGTTGGCACTTTTGAGAGAGTTCCACACAATTTGGGTGATAAAAACACATAATCATCAAAATAAAAGATCAAAAGGTAGGGTTTGAAAACTTTTGAGGTTGAAAAAGATTCTTGGTGTAAGATTCAATTCTTTCCATGATCAAGATTTTAAAAGTTATGAACTCTATACTTTTTATTTTTCTTTCATTATTATGAATACCCAAATTCATAGATAGGACGAACAATGTAATTTATGTGTGACCTTTTATTTCTTTTATTCAAGATTTAATTCTTTAAATGCATATGTATTGATTTTATTCATAAATTTAATGCTTTGAATTCTTTGTCCAATTATTCAAACATTTTGTGAATCTATTAAGAGTCGAGATGTGATTTTTTAGATTTAGACCACATTGTAAAATTCGATAATTTAATATAACGTGTAGAGATACATATACTAATTATTATGGTCATAGATGAATTCTTACAACTAATATTTCATTTAAATAAGATTGATTCACATAAAGATATGAAATTAAATTAGTTAAATAAATTCAATGAGAACTCGAGAGGAGTAAATTGAATACTTTAAAATAATTCGACTGAACACTACAATATTAATGAATCTTGATTGGCGAATTAAAGGGAATCCATAGGTAAAATTGTAAGTCCTAGCATCCACATTCATACATTTAAAACTCAAATTCGATAAATTGTGTAAGTTAAATAATTATGTTTAGTTAAAATAATTTAGACGCTAACTACAAATCTTATTATTTGATTTCGATCAAAATAAAGTTGGAATAATTTAACCAATTGTTAGATAATAGTTCTCATAGGAATGATATCCAGACTCATTGGTCCACTATATTACTTGTTCTGATTCGTACACTTGCGGGATATAAAATCGACAACAGTGATATTAACATTAACTCACCTAACAATTATGGAGACTTCTTCGAGGATACTAGGTAATTTGAGTTCTTATGATAGATTTTGCATCTGCTATTATAATTGTGATGAATATGCTTTTTGAGGCATATGATACTTTTTCCCCTTTTAGTTTTCATGTCACTTAGCATGGTCAGCGGTGATAAGTGTATTTTATACATTTATTTGGGGGGCTAAAATCGATATTTGGTAAATTTTTTGACAAAATATATTTTAAATTGTTGTATTTTATGTTATATAGGTAAAATTTAATGGTTGAACGAAAAATTGGAAGAAATAAAAGAAAAATAAAGGAAAAGGGGCAAAGTCTAAAGCTTGAAAAACAAATTAAAAATATTCAATAGTTGATTCGGACCACAAGGCAATACTTTAAAGATTGTTAGGACAAAATTGGATGAAATTAGAACTCAAAAACGAATAAAATATAATCAAGATATTATCAAAATCAATTGCACAAATTATATTCCAGATTTTTAGTTGAAGATTGAGATCCATTTTTGACATAGTAAATATCCAAATTGAAAAATTATACTTCTAGAAAAGCTGTAGCACTTTGAGTTATATTTCCAAAAATCGTCTCAATCGAATATTCGAAGAAAAAATTATGGCCAAAATACCGACTAGTGTATAAAGACAAAAAAATATGTGCGCTAATGTAATTTTCCTTATTCGATTGCAACTCTTTTAGAAAATAATTTGGATGTGATTTTCAACCAATTTTTCACTCCTACAAATACCCAATAGCAGAATACATATTAGAGATCTCTCATGTACATCTCACAATCCAATATTCATCAATTATATCATCAAATGAGGAAAATTCATATTTTTTGTGAGAGAATTAAAGAGGACTTTCAAGAATTCAATCAAGTGAAAATTCAATTTGATTTTTGAGCAAAGAAGAGAAGGCGTAAGTTGAGATTCATCAAGAAACCATTGAAGAGATTCAAAATTTCAAAATTCATTTTCGTCTTCTCAATTTATAAAAAATTTGGATAACGTATTTTCACTCAAATATGATTTCTTGTAATTTCAATATGTTATGCTAGTTTTATACATTGTTATGACGAGATAAACCCTTATTATGATATTTTTAATTTTTAATTAATTATTTTTACTTTAATTTGTTTTGATCTGTGGATGTTATTATCATTTTTATCATTCTTTTCAATTGTTTGATCGCCAATTGAATTGTTAGTGGATTATATTGTTATCGAGAAAGACAATAAGGTTTAAACACAATATAATAAATATTGTAAGTTTCGATAGATGATAGAGATATACATCTATGTTTTATATGATTTCAATAAGTGTTCTAACACTTTTTAATGCATGTATCATGTTTGCATTTTTCGTCGAAAAATAGAAGGGTCGCATGAGGAGAATAGATTTGATCGCTATTGAGATGGGCTTTTAATCAAATTAGGAACATTAACCAATATAAATGATTTCAAATTGTCACTTTAATTGTTACACTAAAAATGAAATAATAAGGGAGATTTGATAGCTTAACAATGTATTTCATATATTTGAAAAACACATTTTACTTACTTTCATTAGTTTAATTAATAATTTAGGTATTAATATAGAAAGAATCACGAATATTTTTTGTTATTCGATTAAAGTTGTAATTAATTTTAACTCGGCCGAACACGTAATCCTCATAGGTTCGACACTATATTCATCATTATATTACTTGACCACAATCTCGTGCACTTACGAGTTTTCAAAGGATCAAGTTTTTGGCACCACTGTCAGAGACTATTATTTTTTATAAGTTTAGTTAATTTTTACTTTAATCTGAATTTTACTTCTTTTTTTTTCTAGTTTAGTTCATTATATTAGAAAACACTTTAGGAGAAAACTAAACCTACAGAAAAATAGGTTACAGAAATTTTACAGAAACAAAAATTTTCAAAAATACCCCTTATACATAATTTACAACTAAAAGCCATTGTAAAAGAATAAAAACTTCAATTTAGTCCCTAAAAATTTATAAACATAAGATTTAAACCCAAGAAAATACTATATCTTATTAGAAGTCCTAAAACTCATAAAATTAGTAAAATTAATAAAGAATTAAGATATAAATTAACTTTGAGATTTTATATATCCATAATAAACAATAGATTAAAATATTCTGAGTTAAGAAATTACATAGAATATACAACTATCTAAGATTAAAATTAAAATTCCGCGCACTCTGGTAAAAATGGTATCAGAGCCATGTTACGAACCTAAAATAATGATGAACATAATGGATGAAGAAAGTATAATTGAAGAATTTTTGAATAAAATAGGAAAACATAAAAAACCAAGTTATCCTTATTTACCTAAAAACAGTACAAATGAAAGTTTTGAAGGTATACACAAAAGATTAGAAAATTTAGAATATAATCTACAATAGGAAATGCTCTTTTAAATAATAATCTTAAAGGAAAAGATATGATTATAATTAATCTACCTTTAGATTTTAGGACAACACAAAAAGATGAAAAAATTAAGAGATAAATCAATAAATGATTACAGAAGTTGAAGAAATAGAACAAAAATTCTTAGAATCTACTGGCGAAGAATATAATGAATATAAAAGACAGTTAGAAGAATTAACTGAAAAAATGGAAAATATAAAAATGAATACTAATCCAACATCTAGTTATAATATAAAATCAGAAGACTTTAGTAGTGATGAAGAATATGAGAAATGGCTTCATCATCACCCAATACCTAATAAACATGGTCTTAATCAATATAGGAAGACACAAAAAAGATATACTGGAAATGTAAGAAAACAATCTGTAAAAGAAATAAGTCCTATGAAATCTTATAATGAACCAATTCACACAACAGGAATATGGTTAGATCTTGATTGTGTAGATAAAGATAAAGCTATAGATATATGGATAAAGAGTACAGATTTAGCGATACAATTTAATAAATGGGAAACATATACAGCATTTGGATTTATAGAACATACATTCAGAGGAATTGCATCTGAATGGTGGAGAAAATTACCAGAAAATATTAAAAGAAGAATAAAGTATGGAGAAGATACAACTGAAGCATTAGATAATAGAAATGCCTTAAATGAACAAAATATACAATAAATATTAAAAAGACTTGAAAGAGCCTTAAGAATAGAATTCTTAGGACATAGATTCAGTTCTGATGAAGAATTTAGAAAACAAGAAGAATATAATTCAGGAACAATAGCAATGGAAAATTTAAAAATATGTGATATGTGTGAATTAGATAGGTACACGTGTAAGTTTGAAGAAATATATTATGTATTGAACCAAGGAGATTACCAAAAAAATAAACCAATGTTAAGATCCTATTTTACAAAGTTACTATTCCCCTAGGGAATTAAGTTATTAAAAGAATATGAAAAAATATTACCAGCTGGAGAAGAAGAAGGTATAAAATTAGATAGTTTTGGAACTAGGATTGAATTTACAAAGCTAATGATAAGCACTTGGTGTAGAGAAGCTCTAGAAAATAAGAAAGCATATAAGATAAGAAAAAATTCTTTGTGTTGTTACAAAGATTTAGGTCAAGTTGAACAATTTGGATGTTACAAAAAGAAATACAAACCATATAAGAAATATAAAAGAAAATTCAAAAATTATAAAAGGTTTAAAAAAAGAAGTTTTGAACCAAATAAAAAATATTTTAAGAAAAGAAATTGGACTGTAAAGCCCAAACCAAAATATATCAAAAAATGTAGATGTTTCATATGCAATGAAGAAAAACATATTGACCCTCAATGTCCTAAAAAGAAAGATAAAAAAATGTAAAAACTCTTAGAATTTATGAAGAGTTCAAAAATGATAGTGATATAGAACCAATTGAATATTTTGAAGATTTGAGTAGTGAATGCAGTAGTATTTATGAATTAGATACATCCTCATCAGAAGAAGATTCTGAAGAGATAGTGTATATGAATCAAGAAATACAAGAAATAGACCAAGAAATAGAAATAGAAACAACTGACGAAGTTGAAGATTCAATAGAAGGTATAAAACAAGAAATTACATTTGATATTAAAAAATACAAAAGAATAACTAAGAAGATACTAGATTTACAAGAAAAAGATGTATTCCATCAAGAATTCTTAGGTATACTACCAAGGGTAAATAAAACAATTATAAGTATGAATTATAGAGAAATACCTATTTATATAGAAGTTATAATGGAAAAAACAAGAATTCCTATAATCACAAAAGAATAGGTAAAACAAAAATTATTTAAAAAACCAGAGAATGTAAGAAGCAAATTGAAATGTATTGAAATAGGAGGAATACAAGTTATGGTAAAAGGATACTTTAGAGAAGGTATGAATATACCAATAGAAATATATTGTATGGACAATAGAATTTTACAAGATCCTGTAGATGCTCTATTAGGAACTATTGTAGGAAATCTAATTTACCAAAAGATAATGTTCACAGTAAAACCAAATTATGCAGTATCATTAATTGATGAAAAGATAGATCAAAGTTTCAATCTATACTATAGAATTGGAAATTTAAAAATGCCACAAAAAAGTAAAGCTATTAGTATAAGCATAAAATCAATTTTTGCTTTTAGTACTAGCCATCATAATAATTTAAGGAAAATAACTGATAATATTATCATACATAAAGACTTTAAAGAATTAGCTGAATATATACCTCCTAGGAAATACCAAGAACATGAAGTAACCATACCAGAACAGATAATGCTTGATTTTCATAAACAAGCAAGAGAAATCACTTCTGAAGGAAAATTGATAAGAAGAAATAGTATTAGTCTAGAAGGAAATAATCTTATTGCAAGATTCCCCTCCAGACAAAACTCTAAGATAAGTCAACTTAGAAAATTAAGTATTTCTGAACCAACAAGCTCACAATACTATATCAAAACTAGATATGTCAATCAAGAAGGATACAAGAAGAATCTTCTTGTTCTTATAGATACTGGAGCAGATAAAAGTCATGTAAATGCTAAATTTGTTAGCCATTTAATAGACTTTGAACTACCCAAACCATATATGTTTAAGGATCATTTGGGAAATAATCTTGAAATAAGAAAATATATGAAATTTCATCTTATATTTGTAGGAGAGGATCAAAAAGAATTTACTAAAGAAATAATTCTTTATAAAGATGAATTATATGGAGTCAATCATTCACCTATAATGCTAGGAACGAACTTCCTTGGAAAATTTAGTCCTTACAAAATTTGTCAATGATACTTAAAAATAACAGTTGATGATAATCTAATCATCATATCAAGAATAGATGAAAATATGAAATCATTGTTGTCATGGAAAGAATAATAAGTACTAATCCTATGAGTCCATATATTGAAATAACACTCAATATAAGAAGTTACTGCAAAGTTAAATTTCATGCATACTTAGATACAGGAAGTACAATAAGTTTTTGCTAACCAAATGTACTACCATCTGAGTATTGGAAATATGATTCAAAAAAGGTTGTCACCGCTACAACAGTAGGTGGAAATAAGATAATATACAGCAAATATGCTACACAAGTACATTTTCTTATATCCTTTAGAGAAGTGTTTGTTGATACAGTATATATGTCAACCACAATTGGATGTGATATTTTATTATGACAAAATTTCCTACTAAAATATGCACCATTTACACAATATATTGATAAATATATGTTCACAACCCCTTGTGCACATAAGATATTTACACCAAAAATCACTAAAGCTATTAGCATAGCATATAAAGAAATTAAATATCAGAGCTCCTCAACCCAGCGTGGTGGATGTTGGAGTACAGAAAAATTCAAACCAATTATAGTTTTGAAAATGACAAAAGAAAATAAGTTTCTTGTGGAATTACAAGTTTAGGCAAAACTTTCAATTCCTCTTTTACTTTCCTTATATTTTTGCAATCTTGTTCTTCCCAAGACCACATTACATTTTTCCTTAATTTTGGAAGAAATAATTTTTTAGTTTGGCACAATTTTCAATGAATCTTTCAACATAATTCAATATACCAAGGAAACTTTGTAATTGTTTTTTATCTTTGATTTCTTCAGGAAATTCTTGAAGTTTTTCACCAATATGAGATTACAGTTGTAATTCTCCTTCTTTTATGTATAATCCAAGAAATTCTATTTCTGTTTTGGCTATCTCAGCTTTCTTTTGAGAAAGTGTAATACCATGCTTTTTCATAATATAACAAAATTTCTCAAGATGTTTAATATATTCATTTATATCATTTAAATGAATAAGTAAATCATCAACATAAGCAATACAAAAATGAGTGATTGGTTTGATTACCTCATCCATTCTTCTTTGAAATATTTGTGGTACATTTTTTAACCCAAATGGCATTACATTCCATTCATATTGTCCTAAAGGATTAGGGGTGCTAAATGCAGTTAGTGGTTTACTTTCTTCTGTAAGTACGATTTGCCAAAATCCGGACTTACAATCAAATTTTGAAAATATCTTCTTATTCTGTACTTGTTTAATAAGAGTGTCTTTATTAGGCAAGTAATATCCATCAAGAGATATACAGAAATTGTCAAAAGTACAAATATATATATATATATATCAGGTTCCACTCAGCGCCAATGGAATGGGATCCTATTCTTGAATATATGCAGCCATCGTTCCATGTTATAAAATTGGGACTCACAAACCAACATTTTTTACCAACCAGTCAAAAGGTTGTTAAAAATGGATATCAAGATATCATTAATATGATGCCCTACAGAAGAGCAAAAGGGTATAAAGAAATATTCGAACATGTAACTCAGTTAATTACTGAGAAAGAGAAGATATGGATCTATCCATCTGAAGAATATATAATTTATTCCAATGCAAGGATCCCTACAAAAGACGAAAACATGTATCTCCTTGACAATTTACTCTCCACCATAATTTCAAATCAAGTTAATGGATCACAAGATATGTCCAAAGAAATGTGCAAAATACTCTGGGATTACAGTGATCATCATTGCGAACACTGTGTCGTAGAAGATATGAGCCAAGGAGCATCTCTCAATAGTGAAGAATTCCCTGCTGAATTCTTTGAATCAAGGATGGAAAAATAATGGAGACAAAATAGTGACCCTTTATCACTACTTTAATAAAGCAAATTATTAAAGAAAAATTGTGGTCACTAGAAGACAGAAGATATTACTAAGAAGTCTTTGTGATATATGATCATTCACCCACCAATAGGTCATATGTCACAATCTATGAAGCCAGCTAGCAAGAAATAATAAGAGAGATCCGTGAAGATAAAATTTCCCAAAGACTAAAGACACAAAAGGCCAGAAGATAGTGGCAGACAAAGGTTAATTTTACTACCTAACAAAGGATAGTGGGATGATAGCTGTAAAGAAAAGATTCTTTATCACTTAAGGAATGACCCAAGACCTCTATAAAATGAGGAATCAAGATCCAAAGAAGGCATCTCGAAATATCTTGAAGAAAAATACATCTCAAATTCTCTTCTTTAGTCTGTATACATCACTTGTATTCAGAAATATTGTTAGATAACTCGAAGATAGCAAAGCTTGTAATAAGGTAATCACTTATGGAGTTCTAAACTTCATAAGGTGAGTACCAAAGGTATGTAAATATAGTGTGTAAGGATGTACTGTTTCAGTTTATGAATATAAAGATGAAGTTTGTTATGTTCAACAAAGCTTTCATAAAAGGATTTCGTTAAATTTCTCATGATTCCTCGGCAATACATATAGAGATTTTAAAAGATTTTCAAAACATTGTTTTTGAATGGATGTTAGCCATGCCAAAGTACCCGTCTTGGATTAATGTTTTGGGGAAAAAGGCATATTTCTAACAAAATTATAGCACCTTGTGTGTGAGTTTATCTTTTAAAATTTTGTTCCAAGTAAGAACTCGTTTCTGAAAAGAGTTTGGATAGAGGTGAAAACAAAGACTCTGGTTACTGTGAGATAGCGTCTGTGGAAACACGGCTAGTTCTTTAGAGTGAGAAATGCAACTTTAATTGAAAAACCTTTTGCGGAAGCAGTTGTGGACCCAAACAATTTCAAAACATTTTAAACATTCATCTGATTCAGAAGATTGGTTAAGTACATGCAAAACAACTATAAAGACATACTGGAGGGAAAGTCTGATTATTTCCATTGATTACTGTAAGTCATTTACATGCTTTTATATGCTTATCTTTACATAATTATTCTCTGATTGTTATGAACACTTCACAAGCATCCACATCTAATAATGATAGCCTTAAACTTTACTTAAATAATGTAGATATTTCGTTTTTATTAAGATTAGTTAAAAAATCTGAAAAAGTAGTTCCTGCTGGCCAAGAAAACCTTAAGAATATATATCTTGATATAGATTATGCTTGCAAACATAATATAAGATTTGATCCTGTAGAAACTAGTATAAGAATAAAAAATATAATAATTGAATATAAAGATATCGAGGAAGAAGTTTCAGAAGGAATTATCCTAGGATATATAACTAAAGAGGATCAACCAAAAGCCTTTGAAAAATTAACAAGATACAGAGAATATTTAGGACAAATTGAGAAATTTAAGAAAATGTTATATAATCCTGATTGAATTTACTGACCAAGGAGAAAGAAATCCAACAACTAAAAGATAAAAGATATATCTTGCAAATATAAAGAAGAAGGGTAAAATAGTATTTTTATAGAATCAATTTTATATTATTAAAAATCTTTGTGAGTGTTTGTAAGATATCTGTGAACCAGTAATCTCTAAGTATAGCATGATCCAACACTTTATAGTGTTTCTTGCTTTTTAATTTAAAGAAAGTCAAACTAGGCTTATTTATGTTCTTTTCGCCTCTTTTTTTGTTTTTTTGTTTTTTTTTTTTTTGGAAATCAATGTACTTCTACGTCCCACCATTCTACAAATGATTATGAGTTTTAAAAGTAGTATGATGCGAGTTTGATTGATTTTAACATGAATTTGGCTTTGTTTGTCATTGCTTTCCAAAAGTTAATCTGTAAAGGTTCACTGTTCTATGCTTCTTAGGAGTTCGACGTCGACTATTCAATCTACATAGCAAACATCAAAAGGAAACGCCTGACCCTGAGAAATTCATAAGAGTCTAGCCGAATGATGGGCGTTGGCAGGGGCAGAGCCAGAAAATGATGTTAGAATGTGTTAAAATTTAATTAAAAAATCGAATAAACTTGCATAACAAGAGGCTTAAACTCACAACATTCACGACAAAGAGTACACGACATTCAATGAAATAAAAAAAGTCTAGATGTCTCACTCTAAAATCTTTTTATCTTTTCTTACCAAATTGAAAATCGACACTCACCTTAAAAAAAAATATAAACATGCCAAATTATGATCGAAATAAGCAAATTATACATATCCACCAATGAAAAACTAAGAAAACTATTTAATATATACCGTTCTAATTAACTTTGACGATCAGTCTTTTTAAACAACTTAAAGGGCGTGTTCGGTGTAATTCAAAATTCAATTAAAATTGAAAATATAGATATTATTGAGTCTCACTCGTTTACTAAAAGTCAACAATAACGACTAATTTTTCAATTTTAATCCGATTTTAATCTCTACCAAACACCCTCTAAATCTTTGATCAAAACGCGCAATCAATAATACATCACTATATGTTATTGTCTCAAAATACCATTTGGTGTGGACAACAATTTTCTATATCACTTCATTTCATAGTGAGTGAGAAATCTCATAAGAAAGAAAAATCGACTAAAATTTATGAGGGTCTAAAAAAATTAGATGTTTGACTCAATTTCAAGAATATACTTATATATAGATTAAAATATAAATAAATAAATGTTAACAAATATTCTTTTTATTGACAGGATCAAATCTAGAGTAAATTTTTTATTTTGATCATAACATATATTTCATAGTCAAAAGAAGTAGTTGTTTCTTATAAGTATGATAAATAAGTGATATATGAAAACATATGTAGTAATAAAAAATTAATTACTTTTAAACTTAACAAAACATGTAGGCCCTATTTGATAGGCAACATTTTTCATGGAACTTGGAAAAAGCAAACATTTTTCAAGTTTTGTATCGTTTGACAGCAGAAATTTTCTTCAGAAAATTTTTTCCACCTACTCCACCCACGCACCTACTTTCTAGCTTTGGCAGGAAAAAGATTTCTTGTTGTTTTGGTTGGTTTTGATTTTCCAGGTTTTTTTTTTTTAATTTACAATTGGAAAAAATTCTAAACACAATGGTAAAAAATTTATCACTTTTATTGACAATTTTCATGCAAAACAAAGTCGAACGAATGATGTTCGGTATGATATTTTTTTAATCTTTTTTTGGCAATTGGAACAAATGCTAGACCCAATGGGAAAAAAATATCACTTTAATGGACAATTTCTATGTAAACAAAACTAAACGGACACCAAACTTTCAACATTTTTCAGGTGGAAAACTATACCAGTCAAACACAATTAATTACAATTCACAGTAAAACAAATTCTAACCAATTCAATTCTCAATAAAACATTTTCTTTCTACCCAAATTCCACATTTGCAATCAAACGAACCCGTAGTGTCCCTAACTATTAAAATAATTAATTTTTAGATTTAACAAATACAAATTATTTATTATAAAGAATAATGTTATTTATCATCGTAATAATTGAATATCGGTGATGAGTAACCCTTTTATCCTCACATTTTTCTCTATCATAAAAATTGAACTGAGCAATCATTTTATTCCACATAAACTACCGCATCACCAATGTTCTATCATTATAATGATAAATAACATTATTCATTATAAAATTTACTTAACTATTTTAAGTAAATTTAGTCAAACATACATCAAATAAAATGCCAATTTGAAAATAAGATATTCACATTGCATGAATGTCATAAAAATAGTATGTAATAATTATAGTCTATTTAACCAAATTTAGATAATTGAGTATTAGACTTGGGGTGAAATTTAAACTAGAACTGGGCTAACACAAAAATTTGGGCCAAAGTTGAACAATTTAATTTTAATTTTCCATATTTGATTATGACCTCGACGAAGATGATGAAGAATGGGGTGGTGGAGCAAGGAGGATATATAAGTGTAGTAGAAAAGGCAGTAGCAACACATCGATTCTAGCCGTAAATACATACAAGTAAAATTACCCATGTACAATACATAGAAGGAAAAGCAAATGGGTTGGAGAAACGGACTTACAAGAGTAGCGTAAGTCTACAAGTTTCTGGTATACAGGAGTTCTCGTAATTTTTTTCTATCATGTAGTTTATCGATCTTAGGCTATCTTTAGTCTTGCACTAAAATTTGAGCTAAGTTTTGCATCATTTTACACCAAATTTTGCACCAAACTAAAAATCATATTTAACTATTACACCAAAACTTATACAAAATGAACAGTGTTTAATCAATTTTTTTTTCATTTTTTTATTCTTAACAATTTATTCATTTGAAAAATCATTTCTTTATTTATTTTACAACTACATAAATAATTACGTTTAATTAACAAAAATATTAAATTCATTAACTATTATTTTTTTACATTATTAAAATTTATTATAACAATAATTTTTAAAATATATAACACATATGATTCAAATACTCTTAATCAATTTGTTTGGAAAATGAAAACAAAGGGTAAAATTGACTTTGCACTAAAATAGTGTAAAGTTTGGAACTATATTATTGGAGACATTTTGTACCATTTTATGGTGCATTTTGGTGTTTTGATTGGGGTTGTAAGTAAAAACCGTCAAATCGAAAAATTGAATCGAAACCACATTTTAGAAATCGTCGGTTTGGTGTCACGTAGACCCGTCAACGAAATGGTTTTGAACCAAACCAAACCGGTCAAAAACAGTTTAGTTTAGGTTTGAGAATTTTAATTGCGGTTTAAAATCAAATCGGACCGATGAAAAAATATATAAAAATAAAAATAATGATTTTTTTTTTTGAAAATTCATCCAAATATGCGAAATTCAATAGTTTTGTCATTTGTATGTATTTTTGTCAATTTATAATTTTCTATTACATATATATTATTATTACCAAATAATTCTAATTTATATCTAATAATCTCAAGACTAATATAATCTATCAAAAACTCTTTTCCTTTTTAGAATTCAAATTTCTACAGTTGCTTCTGAGTCTGCATTCTCAAATGGAGGTCAGATACTTGATTCCTTTAGGAGTTTATTAGGTGCAAGAATGGTTGAGGCTTGTATATGCGAAAAGAATTTGTTGCAAATTAGGAATGAACATATAGTGTTGTGTCAATATTTAGATGAGTGGAAACATTTGATGATTCAATGAAAGTTGTGGCACGTGGTGGTTTATATTTTCTATTACCATATTTTTAAAGATTCTCTTATCTATCTAGTATCCAATACTATGATGATATAACGAATGCATTTGTTTGATAATGGAGACTATGAATCATGTGTGACAACAATTGGTGTTTGAGTATATGTGAGAAACTAAATTCGTAACAAAATACAAGGGTAAGCTTGTGTAATTGTTATGTTTAGATATTATAAACAATTTATTTATTATTAGGGTTGATTATTCTCTCTGTCTAATCAATAGTTTTGTTTTTCAGATATGATGATCACAAGGTCTTATTGAACATCATTATATTTTTTGGGCTTTATATTTAGTTTAATAGACTTGTATTGTAACGTTATCGTAACGTCTTAGCCTAAAATAGCAAACAAAAAACTATATTTTAGTTTATTGTGATTTTACTTTGATTTAGTTGGTATTTAAATTTGTAGTAGATATATATGTAGTTTGTTTTAGATTTATTTCTAGTAAGATATAAATATATATTGAATTCAATGAAAGTAGACGGGCAAAAAAATATACGGTGAAACCGGCGATTTAAAACCGGATAAAACCGTTAGGTTTAGGTTTGAGTTTTTTTGAAACCGTTCAAAATAATTTGGTTTAGGTTTGAGTTTTTCTCAAACCAGTTTAAACGGTTTGGTTTGAAAATTTGTCAAAAATCGCAAAAATCGGACCGCTTACACCCCTAGTTTTGATGTCTCATTTGAAGATGGCCTTAGTAGTTAAATCACATCCCCATTTTCCATACTTCAAGTTAGGACATTAAGCCCTTGTTTGATTCTCATTATTTCTAAAATACATTTTTCTCTCTTTTATTTTCAATAATACATTTTTCAATAAAATTAAATTACACGCAAATCTAAAACGATTCCTTATTTTTTAGTTATATATTCTCTATCGAAATACTATTTTAAAATACATTTTCATAAAAAAAAAAAATGGAGCTCAAACATGCTCTTACAATTCTTGAGATTGATATTTGATGTCTTATCCGAAATTATGGGGAAATCTTTTACTAAGGTACCCTTTGAACTTTGTTGTTAGGCCGCTTTTGTATAGTGTTGATAATTCCTCATCAATAAACTTGTTAACAATCATGCTTGGCTATCATAATTTTTGGATATTTTGGATGACAAAATGTCACATGACATTCTATTGTTAGACTCTTTAATAAACAATCAATACTATCGTCCAATCATTTTTGCCACAAATTAATTGTTATCCAAAAAACATTTGACGAAATAGCAACATTCACTTGTGAATGCATCCATGGGGGAGACTGGGAGAGATTGACATTCTCTTCTTGGGATGAGCGAACTTCATTTCCAATGTAGTATGTGTCCTCTCGAGTCCAAAATATTCAAAATGTAGTACTTATATTTACAGTAATGTAAAATCATTGTTAAAAGCTTAGAGTAAATAATTTACTTATGTCAACTTTCCATTAATAAAAATAAAAAAAAACTTGTTCATGGTTGTTCAATTATCTAATTACAAATAAATTTACTTATAAGTAGTTCTTTTAAAATAAGACTAGTGAGACGCATTGCACGTGCCATGGTGTATTTGACTATCTAATAGCGTTAAAAAATATATATATTATTTGAGAAATTTTTTTTCCCTCGGAGCCTTTGCCAACTCCGGAAACTTCATCTCGATTACCGTGCCTAATGGTGAAAACACCAAACCTTACCAAAGTCTGGTATGATTGTAGATGGGTGAATGCCAACATGAAGCTATTCTACCCACAGATTAAAATCAATTTTTGAGGGAAACAAAATCTCCTTTTACAGTCTTAAATGCAATTTCTTAAGAATACAACTCTGGGCAGGGGACACCTTTGTTTACTAGAATGAAATTCGAGACACATTTTTGCACTCTTCAATGAGAATAAAAAAAGGCTCTATGGCTGAAAGAAATTTTGGGCTATTCCGGCCAGATTTTAGTGCCGTGTATGACATTGGCATCATGCACGGAGGAGTAACCATTGTAATCAATCATCTATCACTTGAAGGAGAAATAATAGTAAATTTCTTGTTTACCATAGCTTTGAACAAGTGTCATTACATCCATATATCTCTTTTTATTATCTTTAGGTCCTCATGTAAATGACGACGGTAAAATAATCATTCGACCAATTTTATGACCTCTAGTTTCATCTATTTCAACACTATCAACAATTCATTGGTATAGTTCGGCTCGTATTTGCTTTTGATTATTACGAAAATAATCTAAACTAACAGTTTCAATGTTTGCGTACATATCAACAACATATTGCTGTAAAAGCCTATCAGCATGAAGTAAGATATAATTATCTGAGTCACGTACCTATAATTTATAGCAATAATACTCTCGACAAGATATACATGACCTTTTGTGTCCCTTCATAACTACATGACAGAAAAATATAAACAACAATCAAGATCAATTTTGGGACAAAAATAAACTAAACAATGATTGATATTATTAACATTGACTTTCTCTTTCAATTAATTCACTTGCATAATTCATTTTGTTGATATTTAAAAGATTCTCTTCTGCAGAAGAATGTTCAAATATCTCTTTATTCAATCTAGGAATACTCTCATGCCATTCAGATTCACCATAAGGAAAAAGCAACTGGTATTGAAGAGAGTCATAACAATCAAAATATTAGTGGACTTTGTGTGAAGTGCCAAAATGACCATAAATAGTTATATCACAATCTCTACTATTCGTAGATGGATTTTCATCAACCCAAACAGCAACTACTTGCGAAGCAGTTGGTGTGTTATAAACTCTTTGATCTAAACCAAGATTGTATTTTATTTTTATTTGACAATCATGCAAATTGTCCCAAACACTTAAAGAGCGGAAAAACCTAGAATAATGATTAATTTTTAACATATCGATCAACATTTTTAAAGTTAGTTCACAAATTTTTTCTGAAATGTTCAATTGATTATGCAATTCATTATCAGTATCATAAAAGTATAATTGTAAATAAGTTGAATTATTGGTAGATGGTAACAATGGGTTCATGTAGTGGTAAACATTTTTCTGGTAGGGCATGAAATAACTTAAACCCATTTTACTATCAAGTTCTTTTATATCTCCCATGATTGGATATGGCCTCCATGAAACATGACTTCTTTTTACTAATGAATGTGCACATTTATTGTTAATTCCAGTTTATGATTGTCCCCTCTCTGTCTCTTTTTTATATTTTTTACTTCCAATTGTGCAACATTTTTTCCCTGATGATAGCCAGTGTATTGTTCTTTCCTTTTTAGTTTATATGCTTTAACATTCTTTTTATTCTCTACTGCAAAATGGATGAAATGATGTCTGGACAAAAAAGGCATAGGGAGTTTCTTTCAATTACCTAAAAGTGAAATTAATGAAAGGATCAATACCATTTGCTGGGAAAAAATGTGGCAGAGTTGCAAACGGATGACATCAAAAAACAACAGTCGACTTTTCGCTCGCACTTGGAAGATTTTGCCCACAAACACAAGGTACCTTTCTTTACTTAGATTCAATTTTCATTTAATTTTGATAAGAATCTACTCATTTATATAATTCACTCTTTGACATTGGTCATGGATAAGATCATTTCTTGCTAACTCAATTGATACAAAAATGTATATTTAGTGAATCTCAACTACAAAATGATAAGTTTTATAATGCATGTAATTTAATTTCTTACTATAATAATCTATTGCCTATACTTTTGTTTAAATTCCATAAATTACTCCAAATTTTCATATAAAGAAAGAAAGAAAGAAAGAAATGGTGGAATATAAATAACTACATTAAGCTGAAGAAGATTCTCTCTCGTTGCTCTTACTTTTTTAGTTTAATAATATTTTGAAATTTCAGCAGTTATATTTGCCTTAGCATTTTGGAAAAAAAAAAAAAAAATTTGTCCACACTCAATAAAGTGCTTTCATGTATCATTGTACTGTCTATTTCATATTGTAATATCTATCAGCTTTTTTAGCTTTTCTACTAAAAAAATTGAGCATTTTTTTTAGCTTTTCTACCGACAAAAGTTAGTAGGTATGGACTTTCATCCTACTCATCTTCACATGTCAAATTTCAACGGATGACTGCTTACAATATTTAACATATCTTTCAACGGCTACACGGCTCAGAGATAAATCGGCCCAGCTTATGAACAGTATTGGAAAAGCCAGTCTTTTATTTATGTAGGATATGAAAAAAAAAAAAAAAAAGACTCGAATATATTTGCCTAATGTTTAAAATATGTTTATAATCAATCAAATAATTTTTTATTCGCTTTTATATTATTTAGTTTTATTTATTTATAAAATGAAAAATAGCGAAACCACGAACTTAACTGGTTGAACTGAACCAACCGAGTTTACACATATATTGAGTAATTAACACGAACTGAACCCTAATTTGTATACAGTCAGCGACTCAGTCCCTCTCTCAAGGAGTATTGCGAGCTGCGCGGGATTCGAGATCTGCATCAATGGCGACTGCTAAAACTGTGAAGGACGTATCACCCCATGAATTTGTCAAGGCCTATGCCGGACACCTAAAGCGTTCTGGCAAGGTATAATTATTTCTATAAAAATGTATTAATTGTTTATCCGCACACAGATATGTGGGTTTCATCTTTATTGATTTATTTTCTCTGTCTAGATGTTTTTGGTTATGTGTGTATTTAGGTGTGTACTCGTGCATTTGGTTTCTAGATATTTTCATCTTTTGATTTTATTATCAAATGAACATTATTGTGATGTTTAGGAGGGGGAAATTAGAAGCAATTGTGGAAGAAGAACTGGGATAACGAAATAAGAGAGTGAATACTTCAGTTTTTAAGGCTCAATTAAAACCTTTTGGAAAAGGCTATATTGTTTGTTCCATCTGGCATATGTGTCACATGCTTAAGCCCATGTTTGATGGCCATTATTTTGAGAAAATGGATTTTTGAACAGTGATTTTTTTCCGAAGAATGTGGTTAAAAGGTGTGAAAAGTCTTGGGTTTAGGTGCAAAATATTTTATTGTATAAATGTGGTTAAAAGGTGTGAAAATGAGTACTAGAATTAAAGAGTTTTGAAATAATGGTTGATTGGTTGTCAAACAAGGGCTTATAGCAGCGTTCTTTATTGGTGTATTGTTTAGATTGCGGTATTATGCCAGGATTGTAACTTGTGATGCTCATGGGATGAAATCGTAGATGATCGATAGATGGTCCGTCACTTCTTTGAAGGAATAGGTGGAAGGGAAGGATTAAGATGGATTACCTTCTGATGATCCCTTAGAGGGATAATTAATCATTGAAAATAACAGTTCCCTCTAGGCAAAGAATTACAGTAGGAAGAGGAAAGGAAAAACATTGTCAAATTTTCTCATCCAAGTTATATTCGAAGATATTTAATCTACATTTTAACTTTTAGCTTGGTCAAGAGAGATGTTTGTGTTATGGTTGACCTCTTGCATTTCAGACCCTTAAAGCAGAGCACAATGAATTGTTTGTTTTGTGTGTTTCTTTTTATGAAAATATATGCTGTATTTGTACACTGCACTGTCTTCAGAAACCCCAAAGAAACCTATGACAACTTGGGGAGGGGATCTTCAACCCTTTCAGCTATATTGATTACATTTTGTTACTGTTTCTGAAAAATAGATAGAGCTTCCCGAGTGGACCGATATTGTGAAAACTGGAGTACTCAAAGAACTTGCTCCGTATGATCCTGACTGGTACTTTATTAGATCAGGTATTCCTCATGCCCACCATATCTCTGTCACTCTGTGTGTATATTTGTGGGTCTATTTGTGTGAATGTTGACTGGTCAGGTTGTCCATTTGAGGCATAATGCCTCAGATTTTTACTTACTTTAAACGCGAGAAAGGAAAATGTTAGATCTTGAAAGTTGATAAATCAAGTTGATAATTGTCATAGCTCGAAACTCAAATTCAAGCCAATATAAAGTTCTCATACCTGGAATAATATCGTGATACTTTGAAGAATAACTTCTTAATTTGGTAATTGATGACTTCACCTTGAGATTAGTGCCAATTATTTGTTGTTTATCATGCATTTGCAGCTTCTGTGGCTAGGAAGATATATTTAAGGGGAGGTCTTGGTGTTGGTGCCTTCCGGAGAATTTATGGTGGGAGTAAGAGGAATGGAAGTCGTCCACCCCATTTTGGAAAAAGCAGTGGGTCCGTTGCTCGCCACATTCTTCAACAGTTGCAAAACATGAACATCATTGATATGGATCCAAGGGGGTAAGTTTAATTGCTTGAGCTGAATTTAATCTCGTGTTTTTACTTTTTAACCGCTAATTGTCATAAGATGCTCTGCCTGCCTGTAATCGTAAGTGGAGTATGGACTCATAACCAATTCTTCTTGATATAAAACCGTGTTAAATAAAAAAAAATGGCTTAATTTCCTTCATAATTTACTTACTCAGAACTTATTTCTCCACTATCAAAAAGTAATTGCGGCACTTTCACAAAGTTCTTTTTATAAGACTATGCTTGTCATTTAATGGAATATGTGACATTTTTTGGTTGCTATCCTGACACTAATTTTGCTTATTTTACAGTGGAAGAAGAATCACATCCAGTGGGCGACGGGATCTTGACCAAGTTGCTGGAAGGATTACCGTTGTTGCACCTTGATAGATTATGTAGGCTTCAGCTTAAGCTTGTTGAAGAGAGCTCGTAGAAAAAATCTTTGAACAAATTTTGGTTGCAAATGTGAGCCTTGTCGTAATTTTTATTAAGTTTCTCCCATGTGTGCTATCTGAGCAAGTAGTCGTATTTTATTTTCTTTAGATTTCATTTATGAATGTGATCTCGGTGGAATATACGAGCATGTCTTTTTACTATCGTCCAGTTTCTTGCATTTTATGACCTAAAGACGGAAGTAATGTATTGTTTTTAGAATTGTTGATCTCTCTCTGTCTGTCAGTTGAATTTGGTAACTATTTAAACTGGTATGTACCTTAGTTGGAGCCAGACACCACATTTGACTCCGGTTAGTTAGTCCTTTTCTAGCATAACTCAGCAACAGCACATGGATATCTGCACAGGTAAGAGTGGAGGAAAGAAAGCTGGACATATAGTATCACAAGAAGCAAGGGCCGACATCGTGCAGGTTAAATTTTGTAGTTGGGACATCACAACATTCTAGAGTTGTGGAGTACTTCGCTGGATGCCCAAGTTCTAAAAATGTTCCATAAGAGGCTTAGAAGTGGTTAAATTTAGGGGTGTAAGCGGTTCGGTTTTTGCGGTTTTTGACAAATTTTCAAACCAAATCGTTTAAACCGGTTTGAGAAAATCTCAAACCTAAACCAAACCATTTTGAACGGTTTGAAAAAAAACTCAAACCTAAACCTAACAGTTTGGTCCGGTTTTAAACCGTCGGTTTCACCGTATATTTTTTTGTTTGTCTACTTTTATGACATTAATTCATTGAATTCAATATATATTTATACTAGCAATAAATCTAAAACAAACTAAATATATCTACTACAAATTTAAATATCAATTAAATCAAAGTGAAATCACAATAAACTAAAATATAGTTTTTTGTTTGCCATTTTTGTCTAAGACGTTACGATAATGTTACAATACAAGTCTACTAAACTAAATATAAAGCCCAAAAAATATAATGATATTCAACAAGACATCTTGATCATCATATCTGAAAAATAAAACTACTGATTAGACAGAGAGAATAATCAACCATAATAATAAATCAATTGTTTATAATATCTAAACATAACAATTACACAAGCTTACTGTTGTATTTTATTACGAATTCAGTTTCTCACATATACTCAAACATCAATTGTTGTCACACATGATTCATAATCTCCATTGTCAAACAAACGCATGTGTTATATCATCATAGTATTTGATACTAGATAGATAAGAGAATTTTTAAAAATATGGTAATAAAAAAATATAAACCACCTGCCACAATTTTCATTGAATCATCAAATGTTTCCACTTCATCTAAATATTGGTACAGTACTATAGATTCATTCTTAATTTGCAACTAATTCTTTCCGCATATACAAACCTCAACCATTCTTGCACTTAATAAATTCCTAAAGGAATCAAGTATCTAACCTCCATTTGAGAATGCAGATTCAAAAGTAATTGTAGAAATTTGAATTCTAAAGAGGAAAAATGTTTTTGATAAATTATGTTATTCTTGAGATTATTAGATATAAATTAGGATTATTTGGTAATAATAATATATATGTAATAGAAAATTATAAATTGACAAAAATACAAACAAATGACAAAACTATTGAATTTTGCATATTTGGATAAATTTTAAAAAAAAAATATTATTTATATTTTTATATATTTTTTTATCGGTCCGGTTTGGTTTTAAACCGCAATTAAAATTCTCAAACCTAAACCAAACCGTTTTGGACCGGTTTGGTTTGGTTCAAAACCATTTCGTTGACGGGTCCACGTGGCACCAAACCGACGGTTTCTAAAATGCGGTTTCGGTTCGGTTTTCCGGTTTGGCGATTTTTACTTACAGCCCTAAGTGGTTTGTGAGAATGTGCAGCATATTTTTCCAAGTGTTTAGAGCCGTTTCTCTGCTGTAAATGTGGATGAATTTCCTCTTCATGAAAGCTTGAGATGTAGATAATATTTAGCCCTTGTTTGACACATTTTATCAAAATACATTCTTTTAAAACTCATTTTCAACTACATATTTTTCAATAAAATAATATTTTTCTATCGCATAAATAAATTTTTCTTACTTTTAAACCATATATTTCCTATCGTATCACTATTTAAAGTATATTATTTCTTCAATATCCATCAAAAAAATGAGTTGTCTTCATTGTTAGAATGTGGAAGTGGAATTATCCACAAATTAAAAAAAAATCTTTAATTCAATAAACAAGATTGTCTAGTCGTTTACATGTATGTTATACCAAGAATTAGGGATTTGGATTTTTGCCTAAATTCGATGATCAATTCTAGAATTTGATTTGAATAACGAATTTTCAACTTTTTGAATAATGAGGTTTTAGCTTTTAACTGCAATAACTTGATGTTTCAAACCTCTAAGTCTTCTATGATATTCTTCAAAGTCAAGACTAAATTGGTGGGTGGACACATTTTTTAAATTATATCAAGAAACTAATTATTTGATTGGACAATAAAAAAATATGAGTTTTCTCACTTTTTCCCTCTCTTCAAATTTGAACAATCTAAGGATTTCAGTAGTGGCCTCAGGGTATTCAAAGATTTTAAATTGGGAATCTACTTGTGAATAGGGGGTAATATTGCCCGCAGTCCAAAAAAAGGCGAGAAGGATTGAAATTTATTGCATACAAGATGGAGATGCATTAGATTGGAGGGTAGAAATTAAGAGGTTTCTTAAAGAACCTAATCATGGAAGTAGTAGAAAAACAAAGTTACTTGTGCTAAACTATACGTTGATAGATGAAGAGTTGTTTAAGAAACGCTTTGATAATATATTACTAAAGTGTGTAAGTTTGCAAGAAGCCAAAACGATCATGGCTGAAGTGCATGAAGAGGTATGTGGAGCTCATCAAGCTGGTCAAATGATAAGATGATTGATTATTAGGAGTGGATACTTCTAACCCAAGATGGGAGAATCATGTACTCAATATGCGAAGAGTTGTTTATCATGCCAAAAGCATGGTCCGATACAATGAGCGTCGCAAGAGAGATGACACCTATTATCAAACCTTGTCCGTTCAAAGGTTAGACGATAGACTTGATAGGGAAGATTTACCCCCTCCCCATCATCCAAGCAACATACATTTATTATAGTTGCAACATATTTCTTTACTAAATGGGTGGAATCGATACCTTTGAAGGAGATCACCCAAAAGAATATTATAGAATTTATCCGTGATCATATTATTTATAGATTTGGGATTCCACAAACTTTGATGGTGAATCACGGAACTTCCTTGAATGGAGATCAAGTGAAGGAATTCTTAAATAAGTTTGGAGTTAAGTTAGTAGAACTCCACGTCTTATTATGCTCAATCTAACGGGCAAGCAGAGTCTTCTAATAAGATTCTAAAACGACATAAATTGGCACGAATGTTTGAACCTGACTTTATGGGCTTATAGGACGTCGCATCGGTCAAGTATTAAAATTACTCATTTCCAACTTACTTATGGACAAGAGGCCGTTTTGTCGATCGAAATCAATGTGCAATCAATTAGAGTGCGTTTGCAACATAAGTTAAGTGATGGGGATTATAACGAATCTTAGTTCAAAACTTGTTGGAGTTGGACAAATTAAAATTGGACGTCCTAGATAGATTGCGAGTTCAAAAACAAAGAATGGCTAAGTTTTATAATATGAAGGTCATAGCCAAGTCTTTTAGTCTGGGCGAATTGGTTTGGAAAACAATACTCCCTTTGAATAGCAAAGATCCAAGGTATGGAAAATGGTCACCCAATTGGGAATAACCATATAGAGTGAAAAGCGTGCTGCCTAACGGGGCTTACCACTTGAAGGATTTAGACGGTACAAGGCATGTCAGGTTTATTAATGGTAAGTACTTGAAAAAATATGTTCCGTCCATATGGGAAAGTGAACAAGTATAGGCACCGCATTGTTAAATAAAAGTAAACTGGACGATTACGTTCAAATAAACAAGAAAACAAAATACATTCGAAAAAAAATTCCTTATTATCACATGTTTCTTACATAAGCCGCAGTTTACAGCAGACTGTCATTTCTCCCCTATTGATTACAATAGGAAAAAAGAAGTTGTTCTCCTCGCACCCCTAAACACATCGCTACATTGTTCCTTATAAAATAAGAGAGACAAAATAGTGAAAATACAATTAACCGCAACTTGGAGCAGGTTACAAATTGGTTCCCTATCGATTGCGATAGAAAGAGTGAAACCGGCCTTCCTCGCCTTCCTAAATACATTGTTGCAGATGGTAGGCAAAGAGGCTGAGAAGCACTCTCAGCAAACAATTGGTCTTCAGCGCCTCCTTAAGCGCATCGCTGTAGCAGTAAGCAGGGAAGAATTTTGCTGCCAAGGAAGACGCTTTCAGCAAGGGTGCAGAGAAGACATTCATTGGTCAAAGACCATTTCCTATACCTCCCATACCAAGAGTGATATCAAGAAAGATGGCAAAAGGGGCGGATCAAATTATCCATTTCTATGGAAGACGAAAGTGTTGATCAGTTGTTGAGGTGCCAAACGATGGTAGGAATGTAGTCTTAAAGAAAAGAAAGGAAGTGAGAATGATAAGCACGAAATACACACGCATATATAGAGGCGTGAAGGTGAAAAGACAGAATATGAACGGTCAAATTCATGCCTAGCAATTGAAACTGAATAACCCAAAGTCTTGGACAAAAATATGGGAATACCAAGAGAGAATGTAGATGAATCCTAGTATGAAACAATTAAATGCTTGGATGATTGACAATTAAGAGCAACGTCAATTAACACGCAAATGAACAAAACAATCGTGCATTAATAAATGATGGATGCTATTACATTCGAAATTAGCAATGACAGTTAGCGCGAAATTACAAAAGGAAAGTTAAGATATTGGATGTCTTAATTACAATTCGCCCCAAGCTGAACGCATTTTCTCTCTGAGTCTCTCCCAGTCTTACCTCTGTTGAGAAGAGGTGACATTCAACTCAACTGCAAAATCCTCATCAACCTTTAGTCTTTTATACTGCTCAACCAAAGATTTAGCTCGTTCAATTCCATGGAAAGCGCTTTTTAGCGGCCAAACTTAACATCAAATAATCTTCAACCATAACTTCGGAAGATATGTTGGTCAATTCAACATTGGTTTTGTTAATCTCTTGAAGAAAAGACTCTTTTTCAGATACAACACGAAGATATTGAGTACTCTTGGCCTTCAATTCTACATTCTTAGCTAGCAAAGAGAGGATGTCGGAATGAACAACCTTCAACTTCGTTTTAAAGTCAGCAGAAACATTGAGTGATGAAAGTGAAAGTGCTTGTGCCAACTTTGTATTCAACATCTCAAACTTTTCCTTCTGTTTAGCAGCACTGGCTTGGCCAATATCCACGTCCATGAAACAAACGTACTCAAACAATGACTGTTTAAGAGACTTCATATGTTCATCTGAAAGAGCGGAAGATAGCGCAAAAGAGTGACTGGTAGAAATAGGGCGAGATGTCTCTACTTGCTCCTAGAAGGTGAACAAGTCTTTGATGGAACATATAATGTCATCAGCTCCCTGCAAAGAAAGATGCCAACATTGAGAATTTTCACTACAATAAAACAAAGTAAGAATGAGAGTAAAGCAAAAGGTTACCTCATCAGCAACATTGAGAAGTCCAAGCACACCACTAGTCGTCTCTACCACTTGTGGAGGCTTCCCTTTATCTGGGCAAGAAGATTCTACCACACTGGGCAGGTCCATAGGAACTTCTACATAATTCAACACCATATAAAGATCTCATGCTCTCAATAATCAAATGTGCAATTTTAAAAGAAAGCAATTAGGAAAATGGATGCAAATGACATTGTAAATAGCATGCATGAATCATATTGGCCAAATGTGTAACATAAAGTTTGGGGTATTACAGCCACTCACCCAGTGAGGCTCATCACTTCTTTTGGCTTTTGGGGCAACCTCATTTTAATCAAAGCTTTGACCTTTTCAGGGTTTGTTTTGACGCCTCTTTGGTTAACTTTATAACTTAGGAATTTCCCTGATGATACCCCAAAAGTACATTTTAAGGGATTGAGCATCATTTGGTACCTTCATAAAATTTTAAATATTTCATTAAGGTGGGCAACGTGATCGTTTGCCTTCAAACTTTTTACCAGCATTTCATCCACATAGACCTCCATGGTTCTCCCAATAATGTTGACAAACATCTTGTTAACAAGTTTTTAGTAGGTTGCCCTGACGTTTTTCAACCCGAAAGGCATAACCTTGTAACAATAGAGCCCTTTTGTTTGTAATAAATAAGGTATGCTCCTCGTCCGCTGCGAACATGGAATTTGGTTGTATCCCGAATAGACATCCATGAAGCTAAGGAGCTCATGCGCTGCAGTTGAATCCACAAGGGGATCTATTCTGGGAAGTGGAGAGCTGTCCTTAGGGCAAGCTTGGTTCAAATTTGAAAAATCTATGCACACTTTCCACTTCCCATTGTGCTTTTTCACCAAAACTGGGTTTGAGACCTATTTTGGGTACACAAATTCCCATATAAACCCATTATCAATCAGCTTCTTATCCTCGCCTTTTAAGGCTTCATATCCTTTCGGGTTGAGGGCTATCCTCTTTTGCCTATGTGTCGTAGCCTTTGGATATATGTTCAAGTGGTGGCAACTGACCTTAGGGTCAATGCCTACCATATTGCCGTGCTTCCAAGCAAAAACATCAAGGTTTTTAAGTAAGAAGTTTTTCAACTCCTCATCATTTCCAGTGGTAAGTTACTTCTCACATGCAAGCGTTTTGATGGATCCATAGGGTCTGTTAGGATGGTCTTCAGTTCTTCCATAAGTACTGTTTGATGCTTGCAATCAATTATGCGAGGGTCCAACTCCTCCAAGCGGATTGATTCTTCAGCAGTTGTCTTTTCTTTAGCAGCTTGTATGGTGTCGAGGATGTCTTCTTCTTTAGGGGCATTGGTCATAACGACATCTTCATCTTGTTCAGGGAGGTCGTTCATGACAACGTATGTGACACGACATTGACGGTTCTTGGGTCCGCTTTCCTTAGGGAATTTGAGTAGCATTCTCTAGCTCCTCATTGGTCACCTCGTATCGTGGGAGAATCACTTGCTTCCCTAGCATAATTCCTTTGTAAATTACTGGATTTTTCCCCAACATGTGGGCCTTATATGGTTGTATCGATTTCTCTGATGGGCTCCTACTCATTGTTAGGTGGGAAACCCCATCTTTGCCTTTGACCCTCTCTGGGCCTTTCAGTATCATTTTCCCTTCCTCTTGGGGGTCATTGCGGTTGGGCCGACACTGTTTATTATTCCCATGTTGTTGATTTTACCCATAAGGAGCATTTCTTCGAGGACGTCTTTACCTTTCTTGATTTTGGTTCCTAGAGTGTCTTGCGACGTGCCAACAGTTCTCTGTATGATGGCTATAGGACTGTTGGTAAATACAATAATTGGATGCCTCGTCTTTATTTCTAGGTTCAGCACCTTGCCCCTACCTCGTCCCCTTGGTAGATGCCTCGGATAAGGATAATGTTGATGCATTTCAGCACCAAGATTGACCTTCTCGTAAGCTAAGGTGTCTACGACATTGAGTGTTGCTACGGCAATTCTATACTAAAAATTCTAAAAAAATTAAATACCTAAAAACTTAGAAAATTATGATTTTTTTTCTTTTTTCAAAAATAAAATAAACAATTAAGAAGCACAAAAACAAATTAACACCACTATTCGGCAACGGCGCCAAAATTTGGTATGCTGTCGTAGGCACCCAAAAATAGTCATTAAACCTCTAAAACTAATGTAGTAATGGAAGTAATGGTCGATCTCACGAAGAGTGTGCAATTCAACAATTTATGTTTCGTATAACGATTGGGGGGTTTTGTTTATAACGAAATCAATCTTATAACAAATAACAATGTAAATTAACGAGTTGCATTAAATCAATGAAACGAGTCTTGATCAAAGTCAACTTCCACCATTGGAGATTTATAATCATTCATCAATCCACAAAGAATAATCAATTCACATTCACAATATTCATCGTTGGAATAAATTCCTATTTCTTCTTAATTTTAGATAATCAGAAACCAGCGTTCTAATTAACCGTAATTATCAAATAATCTCAGACCAGCGCTAAAGGTTCAATTTAATAACAGTTTTAAACGATAGAGAAATCGATGAACTAGATAATATAAACACCAGTAGTTGTAGTCAATCTATTTAAACATTCTTCTTAAGATTCAATAACCTCTATCGCGAAAAATTATCAAACCCTAGTGTTTCACAAGTTAAATGATTCAAACAATTACGGATTTGAGATTTAACTTAGCTATAGATTGCAATATATGAAAAACTAATAGATTTCAAACATGGCAATCATAAAATTATGCATAGAAGAATATTCAATACTGAAAATATAAATTAAATAATGAAAATAGGTGGATCTCACAGTTATAATGTTTTCTAAGGCTTCGGTATCCTTCAATCAAACACCAAGAGTTAGTTACACATGATAGATCTAAGAAAAAAAGAGAGAAAATAGGTTGAAGGCGTTCTCGTACGTTCTGGTTGTCTTCTAGGGTTTATAAATTGTAGAGAAATCTGTTTCCATAAGTGTTTGATTGAAATTAGGAAACCAAAATTTTCGTATCGGAAGTCTTCTATGCGACCGCATAGTAGAAAGTCATGTGGTCGCATAGAACAAATAAATTCAGCCTTCAAACTCTCGGTATTGGTCTATGCGGTCGCATGGAATTAACACTATGCGACCGCATAGTGTTAGCAATTTCTCCGCCGGACAACCTTTAGTATTTTTATCATAACGTTCTCTACCGATATCTAATTGAGGTGATTCAAGATGTGTTGGAAAGATGATGCAGAGGGCTACAACTTTGCTTCAAAAACTATCTTCGAATTCGATCGTTTACCATGTCCAAAATTGGTTCAATATGAGGCTGAAAACCGATGCAAGACTTTTCAGCTTGAAAGTTGATATGTGAAAATGTTTTGGCCATATTTCATCCTTTTAAATCCTTTCTTCATCTAATTGACATCTAACACTCTCGAATCTTCATCATAAGGTTAGAAACAAGTTTAGAATATTTGCATTTTAGTCCTTGAACTTTCATTTCTTTTCACTTTGGTTTATTTTCACCTATTTGTTCCAAATTACGTCATATCCATAGAATTGTCACCTAAATCAAAATATGACCGTAATGAGTACATTTTGGTACAAAATAAATATACGAACTCATAAAATAAGAAGGAAAAAATATGCATTTGACATTCCTATCATTACCCTTGATAAATTTCCCAACAAAATCTTACCACCAGAATTTCCTTTAATAAGATTAGCTAACACCCAAATTTGGTCTCTCCTTACGTTCTACCATCCTATTATCTTCCTCAATTTTAATTTTGATGAATTTTCTAACAACATTTCTTTTCTCTTATACTTCAAACTTTTTTATACTATTTTCAAGAAGGGGGCAGTTTTTCAATAATAGCATACACTTGAAATTCCTCACACATTTTATACCTTTTAACAGTAATTTCATGAATTACAATTTGTAGTTCTTTCACTTGACTAAAACAGTCCTAATATCATCATTTAAAAATCAAGAAATCTTCCCACACCAGATTTCTGAGTTTCAGCTTCTTCATTAGCATACTTCTTTTCTAATGAATTTCATAATTCCTAAGTAGATGTAAAGTTTAGTAAACATCATATAAATATAAAGACAAACAATTCATAATATAATTTTTGTACATAAAATCCTTATCTCTCAACTATGTAAATCTTTTATTTCTTTATCAGTATGTTTATTAGGAAATTATGGTAACATAACATAATTTTCCAATTAATGACATCAACCACTTTAAGATTTTTGAAATAAAATCATAACTTAATTTACCATCTATTAAAAAAAATTTATCAGAGAACTCAATTTTTTCATAATAATTAGGAATACGAGTAGCATATATGGAAACTACTAATAATAATTTCATTTTAGATTGTTGGAGAAAAATTAGTTGCAGGAACTATTACAGAACAATAGAATGTAGAAAGAAAACTTATCGAACTAGACTCATGACAACACGATGTCTTTAAGTGAAATTGTTCACCATTAACTGTTGCAATCTCTTTGGACAATACTTTTAGCATAGAACGATCAAATCACATGTGCAACATGATAGAAAAATAAAAGGGATTATCAATCCAAAACTTTATCAAGCCCTAAATTATCAAACCCTTTTCATGCATATAAACCCTTCATGTTGAAATCAATGAGAATAATAAAAGCGGAAGCTTATCTTGATGCGTGTCTCTGATTGCTTGCTTGAATGGGTTATGATCTTCTAATTGATACATAGTCTTCTCTTGAATTTTCTCTCTGTTGATGGGGATGCAGAGAAAATGAAAAACCACGTTCAATTGGAAATCATGACCCATGATAAATAACTGAATATGCAGCTATTATCTTTCGATTCTTATAAATTTGCCCCTCATCAATTTAAATAATAGTTCTGGTCTCTACACTTTAATTCCATAACATTTAATACTCATTAGTCCAAAATTAGTTTTAATGAATCACTTTATTGACTAATCTTTAAGAATAACACCACACATTTTAATATATATATATATATATATATATATATATATATATATATATATGTATGTATGTATGTATGTATGTATGTATGTATGTATGTATGTATATATATATGTATGTATGTATGTATGTACATACATACATACATATATGTGTGTGTGTGTGTGTTGGAATTTTCTATCATTCACCCACTGGACCATACACGTAATCTTACAAATGTGCACAACCTTATGAGCTCAAGATTCTACTATAATTATTATGGGTATTTCCAAGCAATCTCATCCATCAGTCATTAGAATCAAAGCGATTTTCATCACATTTAACGTGATTAAATCCATCAATGGTCACGTACACCCATACAACCAAATGACATAGATTAATCGTAGGAGTGTAGCATGAAAATTACATGTTATGTGATCCAGACATGTTTATCTCCAATTGATCCAACCTTATTTCATAAGTGAGATCAATACTGAACATAACAACATGGTGAAATGAACTGAATACTTTATTTATGTACAGAAAAATATCCAATACACAAATGTGTCCAAAACATAAAGCAATGAGAATACAAACTCCCACTAAAATATGATATCCTCATGACATACAACACCTATATGAACAGTGTACTCATGAAAGACCATGGGTGGCAATCCCTTAGTAAGCGGATCCGCAATCATGGAGTTTGTCCCAATATGCTTTATAGAAACCTAACCACTCTGAATTCTTTCCTTGACAACTAGGAACTTAATGTCTATAAATTTTGACATTGTCATGTTCCTATTGGAATACAAGACTGCTATTGTCACATAATAACTTAAGTGATCTTTCAATTTCATCCAAAATATGTAGCCTAGTGACAATATTTTACAGTCATATTCCATAATCAGAATCAGAACATCCAACGATTTCCAATTGGTCTAATGTTGCTGAATGTGATCATGTAATCTTTAGTTCTCTATAGATACTAAATAACCTCATGGCTACTTTCCAAATTTTCATCCCAAAGTTAGTTAAATATCTGTCTAGTATTCGAACAATGAATACTATATCCGGATGTGTATAAACCCGAGTATACATTAAATTCTCAGTTGCTGAAGCATATGAAATTTCGTGTATTTTATTTTCTTTAAATTTATCATTTGGGCATTAATTGAGACTAAACTTGTCTCCCTTAGCAATAGGGACATCACTCGAATTACATATCTATATTTCAAATCTTTTAAGAACCTTATGAATACAACTCTTTTGTGATAATCCAAAAATACACCAATAACGATTCTTGTGTATCTATATCCTTAAGAGGTATCACCAAGATTTTCATTTCAAAATTCCATGATAGAAATCTCTTGGTTTCGCGTAATAAGGATGTATCATTGTAGAAAAAACAGTATGTCATCAACATATAATACTAAAAATATGCTTACTCCCACTGAACTTGTGATATACACAATCATCAACTGAATTCATCTAAAAACCAAATGAGATAATTATATGATGAGGTTTGTGATACCATTTCGAGAAACCGCTTAAGCCCTAAATGGATTTCTTTAATTTGTAAACCATCTTATATAACTTAAGATCAAAGTGTGTCACAAATGCCATAATTGTCCCAAAAGAGTCTTTCAGATGAATTGAAGAAAAAGTCTTTTTAATGTTAATGTCTTCCTTTGAGTAAAGTCATTTACAACAAGACGAGCCTCTTATCTCTCCCCACATCACTCTTCAAATCCATCTTGGTTTTAAATATTAAATTACAACCAATGGGTTTCTTACCTTTAGGTAATATGATGAGTTCCTAAACGTCATTGTTACTTAAGAATTTTATCTCTTTATGCTTGACATCAATCCACTCTTTAGAATTATTCATTTGCATGGCTCGATAAAAGTTGATTGATCATGTCTTCTTTCATCAATATGTACCATCCTTATTTTCTTGGAGAAAGACTATAAAGTCATCAAGAATTACCTTTCTTCCTTTTATAGTAGGTCAATTGCAACAGAAGAAATATATACATATTCTTCATCCAAGATAAAATCATTAACGTTATAACCTTATCTCTCTCGTAAACTCTACATCATAAAGGAATCGAACATTTTTCGCTTCGAAAATTGACCTAATAGTGGGATTTTTAAAAAAATTGTAACCCCTTAACAATTGCTTTATATAGAACTTTGTTGAGAATTTAAGCTGCAGTCTTTAGTGCTTTTATCTAGAGAGATTCTATTGTACTATGGGACGATTTCACGTTCTTCCAAAAATTTAGCAAAATGCCTTGGACGTTGTTTTCCTGATCCGTCATATCTCCTCATAGTATTCACCATTATGGTAAGATCTAACTTTTTTAATTCTTAACTGAGTTGATTTTCAACCTCGGTCTTGTTTACTTTGAACATATCCAGTGTTTGGGATTCATTATAAATGAGATATAGGTAGCCATAGTGATAAAAAATTGTCTATGAACATAGTAAATTATTGTTGACCATTCCAAAAAATCGAAGTGAATAGCCAACAAAAAAATCTGTATGAATTAATTCTAAGACGTCTAAAATCCTACTAGTACCTAATCTCCTTATGTTTGTTTGTTATCTCTTAATATAATTAACATAAACACTTAAGTCTGGAAAAATAAAGGAAATCAAGAATTCCTTCTGACATAAGATTTTCTATTCTCTTTTGAGAGAAGTGACCTAATCATTTTTGCCATAACAAAGTAGAATTCTCATTGGTTAATTTATGTTTAATAACACGTGAATTCACATACAATGTTTCTTTATAAGAGGCAATCGTATTAAGCATATATACGTTATCATAATCAGATAAAGAATAGGTACTCACAATATTTGAGCTAAGAAAGATCAAACTGACTATTTCAAATTGAACAAAAGTAATCAAGTTTGTCCAATGTAAAAATAAAAATCAAATTCTGTCCAAAAGACGATACCGCAAACGTCTATTTCAAATCCAAATAATAATCAGTCTTTAATGATAACCTAAGGTCCATATAGCCTCAACCTTAATTGATTTGCCATCCCTCTACATAGATGAATCTTTCAGCATCAATTGGTTTGGCAGCTCAGACAACCTCGCATAAACACATTTATGTGAGTAGTGGTACCGAAATTTATCCACCAAGTGTCTAGGTGATGATACTAAATTTACCTCAAAACAAACCAGAGTAGGAAGTGTAATTTTCTTTACATGCCAAGCGTGGTATTTAGTACATTCTCTCTTTATAAATCCCATATTTTCACAGAACTTATAGCTAAATTTATCATTTTTAGGCTTTTGTTGTTTATTTTGAACCAAACCGGTTGCATCTTTCTTATTCTTTATTACTTGTTCTTAGAGGTGCTTGCCAAGTGAGTAATATCAGTTTTATCTTACTTTATCATTTCTTCTTCTTGCACTCAATATGGAATGAGCTCATTAAGAGCTCACTTTCCCCTTTTGATAGTTTTAACTTACCTTAATTAACCAAAATTTGCAAGAATAGGAGTTAAATCTAATGCACGAGTAAGTCATTAGACAGCTCAAGCTTTAATGGTTTTAGTTTTAAAACAAGATGAGACATCTCCATGATGTACCCCCGAATATTTCCTTTACCTTTATAATTTAGTGAAACTAAGTTCGCAAAAAAAAAAGTACTAATTTTGACCTTATCGCTCTTTGCAAAGCATTTTTCAATTTTATCAAGAAATTATTTGGCAATAGTTACCTTATCAAATACAGCGCCCCTGAATGATTATGGAATACCACGCTTTATGATCATAAGACTCGTGTAGTTTGAACGGTCCCACTTATCAAAGTCCATTTTTCATCAGTGGAACTTTTATTCGTAAGTGTAGTGGGTTATTTAGTCCTTAACGCAAGGTCTAAGTTCATGAGGCCAAGAACGTTATGAATGTTCTCTTTCCAGTCCTTAAAGTTGGTTCCATTTAGCACGGGAATAGAGTTGATGTTAATAGATATTGCAGAAGTTGATGGATTAACTGAACAGAGAATTTATACCTAATTAACATGTTCATATTGAAATCTGTATTAAACAATTAATTAATTCAAATAGAGGTAAATCCCATCTCAAGATACCCAGCACATCATTAATATCAAGTCTTTGGACAATAATATTAACTACAAGTGGTACTCTTGGTGTAGTGATCAAACATTGACAATAACTCCTGTCAAATAATAAACTCATCTTTGGATTGATTTATTATTCACATGAAAACTTTATACTTGTCATACATTCACCACCATAAGTGTGTATGCAATCCGGCCAAATATTAACATTCCTTTGGGCCGGCTAATATCCACATGAACAAGCACACACACATAAACTCCTTTTAATATTCCAAGTTAATTAATTTCCACAAGAGATGTTTCTTTAGCAACATGTTGTTTTAATTAAGTCACTTTCGAATATTATAATCCCAAATGAGTCATTTATACCAAAATTTGAATAGCAAAACACCAAATTTGCATATTTTATTTATCTTGAAACTTTAGAGGCCTAAGTGTTAATAACTCAAAGCTTTAGGGGTCAAAATTAATTAATTCAAAACTTTTAGGGGGCAAAATTTAAAACTTTAAAACTTTTGGGGCCAATTAGAACAAAATCAAAAACATTGAGGGCTTTAATTGAAAATTTAAGATTTTGAGTGGCCCAAATTAATTTATTTTAAAACTCCAGAGACTGAATTATTAAAATACATAACCTAAGGCCAAATTAGGATGAACTTTAAACTTTAGGGGCTGAAACTTAAAATTAACCCTAATATTAAATTGCAAGCAAGGGCCTAAAATTTTCTAATTTGCAGCCCAAGCCCCGTCCCCAAAATTCACCGAAACTTGAAACCCAAAAAAAATTCCCCATATCCTTCTTCCTTAGCGGTGTCGCTAAGAAACAATAGTGGTTGGGACCACCGGCTGACCAGCAGCGCTTTGTTGTTGTAGCGGCATCGCAACGATACCATCGACACACGGCTCTAGCGCTGACGACGGCAACAACCGCTGCTGTTACATAATTTAATTTTTTTAACATATCTGGAAAATCCTTGATGTTAAAACCCGAGTTTTTGGAAGAAAATCAAGAATATTATACCAAAATCCATATAATAACACGAAGGAATATCAAAATAACCCGAAATTTCAGAATTTACATAAAACTTTATTTCTCGAGGATTCAACAATGGAGTGGCTCTGATACCACTTGATAGAAAAAGTAAAAGGGATTATCAAGCCCTAAAATTATCAAACCCTTTTCATGCATATAAACCCTCCATGTTGAAATTAATGAGAATAATAAAAGCGGAAGCATACCTTGATTCATGTGTCTGATTGCTTACTTAAATGAGTTATGATCTTCCAATTGATACACAGTATTCTCTTGAATTTTCTCATGTCGATGGGGATACAGAGAAAATGAAAAACCACTTTCAATTGGGAACACGACCCATGATAAATAACATAATATATAGTTATTATATTTTGGTTCTTATAAATTAGCCCCTCATCAATTTAAATAATCGTTTTGGTCTCTACACTTTAATTTCATAACATTTAATATCCATTAGTCCAAAATTAGATTTAATGGATCACTTTATTGACTAATATTTAAGAATATCACCACACATTTTAATATATATATTTAATATATATATATATATATATATATATATATATATATACACATGTGTGGTCCCATATGTTGGAATTTTCCAACACATCAATCACAAATAATTTTCATAACCCTTAAGTTTTAATCTATAAAAAATGTGTAAAATAATTTGTTTTTGGATAAAGAGTGGTGTATCTAACCACAAGTTATAACTTCCAATTCACAATTTATTTAAAATAAAGTTATGATTTCTACCAGATTTTTATGATTTAAATAAATCATCTAGTAACTATCCCCACTAACTTTTTATTTACTGTTTATTTGACCAAAAAATAAATCAAATAAGCCAAAGGCCCCAAAGCCCAATCATATATTTTTTTAATATTCGCGTGAATATGATACGAACCGTTGACATTTCACATAAATTCCATAGTTTTACCACTCAGACATATAATCTAATTTAATTATTTTTTAATTAATATATTTGATATATATGTAACATACATATCTATGTAAGTATGTATATATATACTAATAGGCGTTCTAGGAGAGGAAGAAATAAGCCTACCAAGGAAGACGAAAATGGCTAATTATTGGTGGAGATTGGAGAAAGCGACTTATGGTGAAGAGAGAGAGATCATGTAGATTTTGTGTTCTTTTATAGTGGAATATGTTGGAATTAGGTTTATAAAATATTGATTTTGTATCAAATTCGACCAAGTATTCAGATAGGTTTTGATAGTCAATTTGCAAATATGAATAGATCAACTTGTTCTACTCATCAAGTAAACGACCGTGGTATATTTGAATCCACAAAACCAATTTCGGGTGAATGAAAAACTGATGTCCAAAGTCAGGTTCAAAAAAGGGGAAATGGCCATATAACACACTGCTCGAGCAGCCGCCTCGTGGGCTGCAAGTTACTGGTTTTTTTGCTTGAGCGTTGCGGTGGCGGTTCACAAGAGATCTCAGGTTGTGTCTCTTCATGAAATTTGCTAAATTTTGGAGCCTATCTCTCTGGTCACAACCCCTCAACTTCTATAAATTTTCCTTGATGGTCTAAATTCATACCATAATTAAAGTTTTTGTTGCATAAAAACTCATTTAAAGTAAAGAGTTCGTTGTTCATTGTTATTTGAAGTGCTTCTACAATAAGGAGAAATTGTTGTATCTTGGAAGATGATTGTCAAGACTCCGTAAGCACCTGGTTGGAAAAATTCGTCTTAAAGATCGTGTTTAACACTAGCCTCGATTTACAATTTCTGCATCGTTTTTAGATTACAAGTAAGTGGCTTTGTTTTGTTTAATATTTCAGAATATAATTAGCATATTCACCACACATGATCACCAACAATTTTAAGACTTTTTTCCCCTTGTATTTTTATATGCATATTATATTATGTTATAATAACAAATTCAATTTGTGAATTTCGTTCTTGGAATACGAATGCTTAGTGCATGCAATCTCATTAAGTCCTGCTACTGATTTGATTTGGTAATAGATCAAAAAAGTTTTGCTATCTATTTTAAATATATACTAGAATAATTATTCTTGTTGTACATAATTTTTTACATAATTGGTTACCGAATTGATAAAAGGCGGCCCCTGTGGGCCCAGGCGCCCCCCAATAGGGGCCGCCACTTATCAATTCGGTAACCAATTATGTAAAAGATTATGCACTTATAACATGGTTGATACTAGAAAGTGAAAACCATGGATTTGAGTGTGTTTGGCACCCATTTTTTTTTCAAATTTTTCTCTTTCTTAATTATAACCACACATTCTTTAAATAAAATAATATTATGCACAAATCTAAAACTTTTCATTACTTTTCAACAACACATTCTTCCATCAATCACTATTTCGAAATTTATAATTTACCCAAAATGGGTGCCAAACGCATAAGTATGCCATGTACATCTTTTTGATATATGCTTTGAATATGTAATCTATTTGACAAAATTTGTTATGATTAGATGTGTCCCATTCATATTGATCATTAATTCTTTTAAGCAGTTTCTTTTCTTTCATTAGACGTGAAAGGTTATGAATTTCATAAAATCACTTCACTTATGTGGTGGTGTATATTAATTTAATAGATCTTACATGCATGTTACTGCACTATATTGGATAAAAGCCACTATTTATCTTCTATTATATTTTGGTGGCAACGTAGTTATGTGGGCTTGGTGCATTCCCAATTGATGGGATGAAATGAGACTAAAAGAAACATATGTGGAAAATTTTTATGTATTTTGTAAGCCATTCTGAAGTTAACGATAGTTCCAAAATTCCTATTTCGGTGCATTGATGTAAGACTATCATTTGAATACGAATTGAAAAGGGTTTCTTTCATGGACAAGTGTGAATCATAACGTTATTGAATTTAAACGAAGGTTGTCCATTTTGTGCTGATAGATACCTGTTTACAAATTCCACATTGGCCTCTTCAATACATGTAGATTGACAACTTGTATAGCATGGCATACTTCTTTGGTACACAAGAAGTATTTATGATGGTTATGCTACCACTAAAGAATAATAATGTTTATGAAATTGAAGATTCATGTTTGAATAACTTATTGCTTTAAATCTTGTATAGCATTCTTAAACAATATTTTGAAGAGTGAAACATTCATTTATCGACGGCCGACGTCTCTTATAAATATGGAAGTCCATGGGTTTCCACGAGACATTGACATTCCTAGTCATCTTATATGTTGACTATAGATGGAATAAAAAATTATTCAGTGGATGTATTAATGATATAATTGAACTTTAAAATATTTGATGAGCTCTTGGTTCGAGTGTAACCCAAAATTGTAGGGTTATCATTAATGATATGAAATGGAAATTGTCTATTTGAGAGATGTATCGAATTTTTAAAAGAGTTGATAAACTCTAAGTTCGAGCCTAAATCAAGATTTGTGAGGGTTTAAATACTACTCATAGAATACATTCCTAATTGAAGAATTGTGGGGATAAGTTATTTTCTTTATACTTTATAAGTCATAGAAATTTTTTCCATGAAGGTGAAAAGGTAGAAAATCTTTATACTAATTTTAGAAGTATGAGGATGGTTCACAAACATGATGCACTCTAAATCAAAATTGTATGAAAAACGATTATAGCATTTGTATTGGCATGCAATAACAATTATTGGAATATTTGAAGAATATTTGTAAATTGGACTGCATTGTAGTTGATACTACTCCAATTGTAAATTGAATACCTATTATCAATGATTCAAAATTCACTAGCAAAATGTTTTACTATGGCTAGTGCAATGATATGTTAGAAATCCTCCAATCATATTGTAATATATCTTTAGATAAAGCGAGATAGAAGCATGTGACTTCATATATTTATGGGAGCATTCATTAGTTGGTGACTATTTGTATCTATTAAATAAACTAATTTTGGTAGCTAGCTATATTTAATAATACCAATTGATATATATACACACACACACACTAATTTTGGTAGCTAGCTATGGTAAGTCTAGACATATACGTCATAAAACACAATACCATCAAGCAATTGATCTCAAATGACATTATTTCTATTGATTAGGTGAAATCCAAGGAAAATATCGCAGATCCGCTTATGAAAAGTTTACTTAGAGATCAAATATATTTGCCATCAAAGAGAATGAAATTAAAACTTACTACATAAGAGTCTTTATAATGGTAATCCAACTTTATTGAATGGATATCACAAGATCTTGGTTCAATAGAATAATTAACTAAATGAAGATTCCTGAATCACTTAGGAATTATTTCCTACCAATTCATGTGATAATAAAAGTGCACACTACACCAGAAACTGCCTATGGCAACTCATAAAAAACGTTGCCATAGACTTTTGGCAGCGTTCGAGTGCACGTTGCGGACTTTGTTGTCACCGTAGCGTTCCAACTCTTGTCAACGTGCAATGAATGTTGTCGTAGGATCTATGTCAACGTTCATTGTACGTTGCCGTATGATCTATGGCAACGTTCATTGTACGTTGCCGTAGATCTAAGAGCAACGTTCAATGAACGTTGCCATAGATCATACGGCAACGTACAATGAACGTTGACATAGATCCTACGACAACATTCATTGCACGTTGACAAGAGTTGGAACGCTACGGTGACAACAAAGTCCGCAACGTGCACTCGAACGCTGCCAAAAGTCTATGGCAACGTTTTTTATGAGTTGCCATAGGCAGTTTCTGGTGTAGTGTGCACTTTTATTATCACATGAATTGGTAGGAAATAATTCCTAAGTGATTCAGGAATCTTCATTTAGTTAATTATTCTATTGAACCAAGATCTTGTGATATCCATTCAATAAAGTTGGATTACCATTATAAAGACTCTTATGTAGTAAGTTTTAATTTCATTCTCTTTGATGGCAAATATATTTGATCTCTAAGTAAACTTTTCATAAGCGGATCTGCGATATTTTCCTTGGATTTCACCTAATCAATAGAAATAATGTCATTTGAGATCAATTGCTTGATGGTATTGTGTTTTATGACGTATATGTCTAGACTTACCATAGCTAGCTACCAAAATTAGTGTGTGTGTGTGTATATATATCAATTGGTATTATTAAATATAGCTAGCTACCAAAATTAGTTTATTTAATAGATACAAATAGTCACCAACTAATGAATGCTCCCATAAATATATGAAGTCACATGCTTCTATCTCGCTTTATCTAAAGATATATTACAATATGATTGGAGGATTTCTAACATATCATTGCACTAGCCATAGTAAAACATTTTGCTAGTGAATTTTGAATCATTGATAATAGGTATTCAATTTACAATTGGAGTAGTATCAACTACAATGCAGTCCAATTTACAAATATTCTTCAAATATTCCAATAATTGTTATTGCATGCCAATACAAATGCTATAATCGTTTTTCATACAATTTTGATTTAGAGTGCATCATGTTTGTGAACCATCCTCATACTTCTAAAATTAGTATAAAGATTTTCTACCTTTTCACCTTCATGGAAAAAATTTCTATGACTTATAAAGTATAAAGAAAATAACTTATCCCCACAATTCTTCAATTAGGAATGTATTCTATGAGTAGTATTTAAACCCTCACAAATCTTGATTTAGGCTCGAACTTAGAGTTTATCAACTCTTTTAAAAATTCGATACATCTCTCAAATAGACAATTTCCATTTCATATCATTAATGATAACCCTACAATTTTGGGTTACACTCGAACCAAGAGCTCATCAAATATTTTAAAGTTCAATTATATCATTAATACATCCACTGAATAATTTTTTATTCCATCTATAGTCAACATATAAGATGACTAGGAATGTCAATGTCTCGTGGAAACCCATGGACTTCCATATTTATAAGAGACGTCGGCCGTCGATAAATGAATGTTTCACTCTTCAAAATATTGTTTAAGAATGCTATACAAGATTTAAAGCAATAAGTTATTCAAACATGAATCTTCAATTTCATAAACATTATTATTCTTTAGTGGTAGCATAACCATCATAAATACTTCTTGTGTACCAAAGAAGTCTGCCATGCTATACAAGTTGTCAATCTACATATATTGAAGAGGCCAATGTGGAATTTGTAAACAGGTATCTATCAGCACAAAATGGACAGCCTTCGTTTAAATTCAATAACGATATGATTCACACTTGTCCATGAAAGAAACCCTTTTCAATTCGTGTTCAAATGATAGTCTTACATCAATGCACCGAAATAGGAATTTTGGAACTATCGTTAACTTCAGAATGGCTTACAACATTTAATACATAAAAATTTTCCACGTATGTTTCTTTTAGTCTCATTTCATCCCATCAATTGGGAATGCACCAAGCCCACATAACTACGTTGCCACCAAAATATAATAGAAGATAAATAGTGGCTTTTATCCAATATAGTGCAGTAACATGCATGTAAGATCTATTAAATTAATATACACCACCACATAAGTGAAGTGATTTTATGAAATTCATAACCTTTCACATCTAATGAAACAAAAGAAACTGCTTAAAAGAATTAATGATCAATATGAATGGGACACATCTAATCATAACAAATTTTGTCAAATAGATTACATATTCAAAGCATATATCAAAAAGATGTACGTGGCATACTTATGTGTTTGGCACCCATTTTGGGTAAATTATAAATTTCGAAATAGTGATTGATGGAAGAATGTGTTGTTGAAAAGTAATGAAAAGTTTTAGATTTGTGCATAATATTATTTTATTTAAAGAATGTGTGGTTATAATTAAGAAAGAGAAAAATTTGAAAAAAAAATGGGTGCCAAACACACTCAAATCCATGGTTTTCACTTTCTAGTATCAACCATGTTATAAGTGCATAATCTTTTACATAATTGGTTACCGAATTGATAAGTGGCGGCCCCTATTGGGGGGCGCCTGGGCCCACAGGGGCCGCCTTTTATCAATTCGGTAACCAATTATGTAAAAAATTATGTACAACAAGAATAATTATTCTAGTATATATTTAAAATAGATAGCAAAACTTTTTTGATCTATTACCAAATCAAATCAGTAGCAGGACTTAATGAGATTGCATGCACTAAGCATTCGTATTCCAAGAACGAAATTCACAAATTGAATTTGTTATTATAACATAATATAATATGCATATAAAAATACAAGGGGAAAAAAGTCTTAAAATTGTTGGTGATCATGTGTGGTGAATATGCTAATTATATTCTGAAATATTAAACAAAACAAAGCCACTTACTTGTAATCTAAAAACGATGCAGAAATTGTAAATCGAGGCTAGTGTTAAACACGATCTTTAAGACGAATTTTTCCAACCAGGTGCTTACGGAGTCTTGACAATCATCTTCCAAGATACAACAATTTCTCCTTATTGTAGAAGCACTTCAAATAACAATGAACAACGAACTCTTTACTTTAAATGAGTTTTTATGCAACAAAAACTTTAATTATGGTATGAATTTAGACCATCAAGGAAAATTTATAGAAGTTGAGGGGTTGTGACCAGAGAGATAGGCTCCAAAATTTAGCAAATTTCATGAAGAGACACAACCTGAGATCTCTTGTGAACCGCCACCGCAACGCTCAAGCAAAAAAACCAGTAACTTGCAGCCCACGAGGCGGCTGCTCGAGCAGTGTGTTATATGGCCATTTCCCCTTTTTTGAACCTGACTTTGGACATCAGTTTTTCATTCACCCGAAATTGGTTTTGTGGATTCAAATATACCATGGTCGTTTACTTGATGAGTAGAACAAGTTGATCTATTCATATTTGCAAATTGACTATCAAAACCTATCTGAATACTTGGTCGAATTTGATACAAAATCAATATTTTATAAACCTAATTCCAACATATTCCACTATAAAAGAACACAAAATCTACATGATCTCACTCTCTTCACCATAAGTCGCTTTCTCCAATCTCCACCAATAATTAGCCATTTTCGTCTTCCTTGGTAGGCTTATTTCTTCCTCTCCTAGAACGCCTATTAGTATATATATACATACTTACATAGATATGTATGTTACATATATATCAAATATATTAATTAAAAAATAATTAAATTAGATTATATGTCTGAGTGGTAAAACTATGGAATTTATGTGAAATGTCAACGGTTCGTATCATATTCACGCGAATATTAAAAAAATATATGATTGGGCTTTGGGGCCTTTGGCTTATTTGATTTATTTTTTGGTCAAATAAACAGTAAATAAAAAGTTAGTGGGGATAGTTACTAGATGATTTATTTAAATCATAAAAATCTGGTAGAAATCATAACTTTATTTTAAATAAATTGTGAATTGGAAGTTATAACTTGTGGTTAGATACACCACTCTTTATCCAAAAACAAATTATTTTACACATTTTTTATAGATTAAAACTTAAGGGTTATGAAAATTATTTGTGATTGATGTGTTGGAAAATTCCAACATATGGGACCACACATGTGTATATATATATATATATATATATATATATATATATATTAAATATATATATTAAAATGTGTGGTGATATTCTTAAATATTAGTCAATAAAGTGATCCATTAAATCTAATTTTGGACTAATGGATATTAAATGTTATGAAATTAAAGTGTAGAGACCAAAACGATTATTTAAATTGATGAGGGGCTAATTTATAAGAACCAAAATATAATAACTATATATTATGTTATTTATCATGGGTCGTGTTCCCAATTGAAAGTGGTTTTTCATTTTCTCTGTATCCCCATCGACATGAGAAAATTCAAGAGAATACTGTGTATCAATTGGAAGATCATAACTCATTTAAGTAAGCAATCAGACACATGAATCAAGGTATGCTTCCGCTTTTATTATTCTCATTAATTTCAACATGGAGGGTTTATATGCATGAAAAGGGTTTGATAATTTTAGGGCTTGATAATCCCTTTTACTTTTTCTATCAAGTGGTATCAGAGCCACTCCATTGTTGAATCCTCGAGAAATAAAGTTTTATGTAAATTCTGAAATTTCGGGTTATTTTGATATTCCTTCGTGTTATTATATGGATTTTGGTATAATATTCTTGATTTTCTTCCAAAAACTCGGGTTTTAACATCAAGGATTTTCCAGATATGTTAAAAAAATTAAATTATGTAACAGCAGCGGTTGTTGCCGTCGTCAGCGCTAGAGCCGTGTGTCGATGGTATCGTTGCGATGCCGCTACAACAACAAAGCGCTGCTGGTCAGCCGGTGGTCCCAACCACTATTGTTTCTTAGCGACACCGCTAAGGAAGAAGGATATGGGGAATTTTTTTTGGGTTTCAAGTTTCGGTGAATTTTGGGGACGGGGCTTGGGCTGCAAATTAGAAAATTTTAGGCCCTTGCTTGCAATTTAATATTAGGGTTAATTTTAAGTTTCAGCCCCTAAAGTTTAAAGTTCATCCTAATTTGGCCTTAGGTTATGTATTTTAATAATTCAGTCTCTGGAGTTTTAAAATAAATTAATTTGGGCCACTCAAAATCTTAAATTTTCAATTAAAGCCCTCAATGTTTTTGATTTTGTTCTAATTGGCCCCAAAAGTTTTAAAGTTTTAAATTTTGCCCCCTAAAAGTTTTGAATTAATTAATTTTGACCCCTAAAGCTTTGAGTTATTAACACTTAGGCCTCTAAAGTTTCAAGATAAATAAAATATGCAAATTTGGTGTTTTGCTATTCAAATTTTGGTATAAATGACTCATTTGGGATTATAATATTCGAAAGTGACTTAATTAAAACAACATGTTGCTAAAGAAACATCTCTTGTGGAAATTAATTAACTTGGAATATTAAAAGGAGTTTATGTGTGTGTGCTTGTTCATGTGGATATTAGCCGGCCCAAAGGAATGTTAATATTTGGCCGGATTGCATACACACTTATGGTGGTGAATGTATGACAAGTATAAAGTTTTCATGTGAATAATAAATCAATCCAAAGATGAGTTTATTATTTGACAGGAGTTATTGTCAATGTTTGATCACTACACCAAGAGTACCACTTGTAGTTAATATTATTGTCCAAAGACTTGATATTAATGATGTGCTGGGTATCTTGAGATGGGATTTACCTCTATTTGAATTAATTAATTGTTTAATACAGATTTCAATATGAACATGTTAATTAGGTATAAATTCTCTGTTCAGTTAATCCATCAACTTCTGCAATATCTATTAACATCAACTCTATTCCCGTGCTAAATGGAACCAACTTTAAGGACTGGAAAGAGAACATTCATAACGTTCTTGGCCTCATGAACTTAGACCTTGCGTTAAGGACTAAATAACCCACTACACTTACGAATAAAAGTTCCACTGATGAAAAATGGACTTTGATAAGTGGGACCGTTCAAACTACACGAGTCTTATGATCATAAAGCGTGGTATTCCATAATCATTCAGGGGCGCTGTATTTGATAAGGTAACTATTGCCAAATAATTTCTTGATAAAATTGAAAAATGCTTTGCAAAGAGCGATAAGGTCAAAATTAGTACTTTTTTTTTTTTGCGAACTTAGTTTCACTAAATTATAAAGGTAAAGGAAATATTCGGGGGTACATCATGGAGATGTCTCATCTTGTTTTAAAACTAAAACCATTAAAGCTTGAGTTGTCTAATGACTTACTCGTGCATTAGATTTAACTCCTATTCTTGCAAATTTTGGTTAATTAAGGTAAGTTAAAACTATCAAAAGGGGAAAGTGAGCTCTTAATGAGCTCATTCCATATTGAGTGCAAGAAGAAGAAATGATAAAGTAAGATAAAACTGATATTACTCACTTGGCAAGTACCTCTAAGAACAAGTAATAAAGAATAAGAAAGATGCAACCGGTTTGGTTCAAAATAAACAACAAAAGCCTAAAAATGATAAATTTAGCTATAAGTTCTGTGAAAATATGGGATTTATAAAGAGAGAATGTACTAAATACCACGCTTGGCATGTAAAGAAAATTACACTTCCTACTCTGGTTTGTTTTGAGGTAAATTTAGTATCATCACCTAGACACTTGGTGGATAAATTTCGGTACCACTACTCACATAAATGTGTTTATGCGAGGTTGTCTGAGCTGCCAAACCAATTGATGCTGAAAGATTCATCTATGTAGAGGGATGGCAAATCAATTAAGGTTGAGGCTATATGGACCTTAGGTTATCATTAAAGACTGATTATTATTTGGATTTGAAATAGACGTTTGCGGTATCGTCTTTTGGACAGAATTTGATTTTTATTTTTACATTGGACAAACTTGATTACTTTTGTTCAATTTGAAATAGTCAGTTTGATCTTTCTTAGCTCAAATATTGTGAGTACCTATTCTTTATCTGATTATGATAACGTATATATGCTTAATACGATTGCCTCTTATAAAGAAACATTGTATGTGAATTCACGTGTTATTAAACATAAATTAACCAATGAGAATTCTACTTTGTTATGGCAAAAATGATTAGGTCACTTCTCTCAAAAGAGAATAGAAAATCTTATGTCAGAAGGAATTCTTGATTTCCTTTATTTTTCCAGACTTAAGTGTTTATGTTAATTATATTAAGAGATAACAAACAAACATAAGGAGATTAGGTACTAGTAGGATTTTAGACGTCTTAGAATTAATTCATACAGATTTTTTTGTTGGCTATTCACTTCGATTTTTTGGAATGGTCAACAATAATTTACTATGTTCATAGACAATTTTTTATCACTATGGCTACCTATATCTCATTTATAATGAATCCCAAACACTGGATATGTTCAAAGTAAACAAGACCGAGGTTGAAAATCAACTCAGTTAAGAATTAAAAAAGTTAGATCTTACCATAATGGTGAATACTATGAGGAGATATGACGGATCAGGAAAACAACGTCCAAGGCATTTTGCTAAATTTTTGGAAGAACGTGAAATCGTCCCATAGTACAATAGAATCTCTCTAGATAAAAGCACTAAAGACTGCAGCTTAAATTCTCAACAAAGTTCTATATAAAGCAATTGTTAAGGGGTTACAATTTTTTTAAAAATCCCACTATTAGGTCAATTTTCGAAGCGAAAAATGTTCGATTCCTTTATGATGTAGAGTTTACGAGAGAGATAAGGTTATAACGTTAATGATTTTATCTTGGATGAAGAATATGTATATATTTCTTCTGTTGCAATTGACCTACTATAAAAGGAAGAAAGGTAATTCTTGATGACTTTATAGTCTTTCTCCAAGAAAATAAGGATGGTACATATTGATGAAAGAAGACATGATCAATCAACTTTTATCGAGCCATGCAAATGAATAATTCTAAAGAGTGGATTGATGTCAAGCATAAAGAGATAAAATTCTTAAGTAACAATGACGTTTAGGAACTCATCATATTACCTAAAGGTAAGAAACCCATTGGTTGTAATTTAATATTTAAAACCAAGATGGATTTGAAGAGTGATGTGGGGAGAGATAAGAGGCTCGTCTTGTTGTAAATGACTTTACTCAAAGGAAGACATTAACATTAAAAAGACTTTTTCTTCAATTCATCTGAAAGACTCTTTTGGGACAATTATGGCATTTGTGACACACTTTGATCTTAAGTTATATAAGATGGTTTACAAATTAAAGAAATCCATTTAGGGCTTAAGCGGTTTCTCGAAATGGTATCACAAACCTCATCATATAATTATCTCATTTGGTTTTTAGATGAATTCAGTTGATGATTGTGTATATCACAAGTTCAGTGGGAGTAAGCATATTTTTAGTATTATATGTTGATGACATACTGTTTTTTCTACAATGATACATCCTTATTACGCGAAACCAAGAGATTTCTATCATGGAATTTTGAAATGAAAATCTTGGTGATACCTCTTAAGGATATAGATACACAAGAATCGTTATTGGTGTATTTTTGGATTATCACAAAAGAGTTGTATTCATAAGGTTCTTAAAAGATTTGAAATATAGATATGTAATTCGAGTGATGTCCCTATTGCTAAGGGAGACAAGTTTAGTCTCAATTAATGCCCAAATGATAAATTTAAAGAAAATAAAATACACGAAATTTCATATGCTTCAGCAACTGAGAATTTAATGTATACTCGGGTTTATACACATCCGGATATAGTATTCATTGTTCGAATACTAGACAGATATTTAACTAACTTTGGGATGAAAATTTGGAAAGTAGCCATGAGGTTATTTAGTATCTATAGAGAACTAAAGATTACATGATCACATTCAGCAACATTAGACCAATTGGAAATCGTTGGATGTTCTGATTCTGATTATGGAATATGACTGTAAAATATTGTCACTAGGCTACATATTTTGGATGAAATTGAAAGACCACTTAAGTTATTATGTGACAATAGCAGTCTTGTATTCCAATAGGAACATGACAATGTCAAAATTTATAGACATTAAGTTCCTAGTTGTCAAGGAAAGAATTCAGAGTGGTTAGGTTTCTATAAAGCATATTGGGACAAACTCCATGATTGCGGATCCGCTTACTAAGGGATTGCCACCCATGGTCTTTCATGAGTACACTGTTCATATAGGTGTTGTATGTCATGAGGATATCATATTTTAGTGGGAGTTTGTATTCTCATTGCTTTATGTTTTGGACACATTTGTGTATTGGATATTTTTCTGTACATAAATAAAGTATTCAGTTCATTTCACCATGTTGTTATGTTCAGTATTGATCTCACTTATGAAATAAGGTTGGATCAATTGGAGATAAACATGTCTGGATCACATAACATGTAATTTTCATGCTACACTCCTACGATTAATCTATGTCATTTGGTTGTATGGGTGTACGTGACCATTGATGGATTTAATCACGTTAAATGTGATGAAAATCGCTTTGATTCTAATGACTGATGGATGAGATTGCTTGGAAATACCCATAATAATTATAGTAGAATCTTGAGCTCATAATGTTGTGCACATTTGTAAGATTACGTGTATGGTCCAGTGGGTGAATGATAGAAAATTCCAACACACACACACACACACATATATGTATGTATGTATGTATGTATGTACATACATACATACATACATATATATATACATACATACATACATACATACATACATACATACATACATACATATATATATATATATATATATATATATATATATATATATATATTAAAATGTGTGGTGTTATTCTTAAAGATTAGTCAATAAAGTGATTCATTAAAACTAATTTTGGACTAATGAGTATTAAATGTTATGGAATTAAAGTGTAGAGACCAGAACTATTATTTAAATTGATGAGGGGCAAATTTATAAGAATCGAAAGATAATAGCTGCATATTCAGTTATTTATCATGGGTCATGATTTCCAATTGAACGTGGTTTTTCATTTTCTCTGCATCCCCATCAACAGAGAGAAAATTCAAGAGAAGACTATGTATCAATTAGAAGATCATAACCCATTCAAGCAAGCAATCAGAGACACGCATCAAGATAAGCTTCCGCTTTTATTATTCTCATTGATTTCAACATGAAGGGTTTATATGCATGAAAAGGGTTTGATAATTTAGGGCTTGATAAAGTTTTGGATTGATAATCCCTTTTATTTTTCTATCATGTTGCACATGTGATTTGATCGTTCTATGCTAAAAGTATTGTCCAAAGAGATTGCAACAGTTAATGGTGAACAATTTCACTTAAAGACATCGTGTTGTCATGAGTCTAGTTCGATAAGTTTTCTTTCTACATTCTATTGTTCTGTAATAGTTCCTGCAACTAATTTTTCTCCAACAATCTAAAATGAAATTATTATTAGTAGTTTCCATATATGCTACTCGTATTCCTAATTATTATGAAAAAATTGAGTTCTCTGATAAATTTTTTTTAATAGATGGTAAATTAAGTTATGATTTTATTTCAAAAATCTTAAAGTGGTTGATGTCATTAATTGGAAAATTATGTTATGTTACCATAATTTCCTAATAAACATACTGATAAAGAAATAAAAGATTTACATAGTTGAGAGATAAGGATTTTATGTACAAAAATTATATTATGAATTGTTTGTCTTTATATTTATATGATGTTTACTAAACTTTACATCTACTTAGGAATTATGAAATTCATTAGAAAAGAAGTATGCTAATGAAGAAGCTGAAACTCAGAAATCTGGTGTGGGAAGATTTCTTGATTTTTAAATGATGATATTAGGACTGTTTTAGTCAAGTGAAAGAACTACAAATTGTAATTCATGAAATTACTGTTAAAAGGTATAAAATGTGTGAGGAATTTCAAGTGTATGCTATTATTGAAAAACTGCCCCCTTCTTGAAAATAGTATAAAAAAGTTTGAAGTATAAGAGAAAAGAAATGTTGTTAGAAAATTCATCAAAATTAAAATTGAGGAAGATAATAGGATGGTAGAACGTAAGGAGAGACCAAATTTGGGTGTTAGCTAATCTTATTAAAGGAAATTCTAGTGGTAAGATTTTGTTGGGAAATTTATCAAGGGTAATGATAGGAATGTCAAATGCATATTTTTTCCTTCTTATTTTATGAGTTCGTATATTTATTTTGTATCAAAATGTACTCATTACGGTCATATTTTGATTTAGGTGACAATTCTATAGATATGACGTAATTTTGAACAAATAGGTGAAAATAAACCAAAGTGAAAAGAAATGAAAGTTCAAGGACTAAAATGCAAATATTCTAAACTTATTTCTAACCTTATGATGAAGATTCGAGAGTGTTAGATGTCAATTAGATGAAGAAAGGATTTAAAAGGATGAAATATGGCCAAAACATTTTCACATATCAACTTTCAAGCTGAAAAGTCTTGCATCGGTTTTCAGCCTCATATTGAACCAATTTTGGACATGGTAAACGATCGAATTCGAAGATAGTTTTTGAAGCAAAGTTGTAGCCCTCTGCATCATCTTTCCAACACATCTTGAATCACCTCAATTAGATATCGGTAGAGAACGTTATGATGAAAATACTAAAGGTTGTCCGGCGGAGAAATTGCTAACACTATGCGGTCGCATAGTGTTAATTCCATGCGACTGCATAGACCAATACCGAGAGTTTGAAGGCTGAATTTATTTGTTCTATGCGACCACATGACTTTCTACTATGCGGTCGCATAGAAGACTTCCGATACGAAAATTTTGGTTTCCTAATTTCAATCAAACACTTATGGAAACAGATTTCTCTACAATTTATAAACCCTAGAAGACAACCAGAACGTACGAGAACGCCTTCAACCTATTTTCTCTCTTTTTTTCTTAGATCTATCATGTGTAACTAACTCTTGGTGTTTGATTGAAGGATACCGAAGCCTTAGAAAACATTATAACTGTGAGATCCACCTATTTTCATTATTTAATTTATATTTTCAGTATTGAATATTCTTCTATGCATAATTTTATGATTGCCATGTTTGAAATCTATTAGTTTTTCATATATTGCAATCTATAGCTAAGTTAAATCTCAAATCCGTAATTGTTTGAATCATTTAACTTGTGAAACACTAGGGTTTGATAATTTTTCGCGATAGAGGTTATTGAATCTTAAGAAGAATGTTTAAATAGATTGACTACAACTACTGGTGTTTATATTATCTAGTTCATCGATTTCTCTATCGTTTAAAACTGTTATTAAATTGAATCTTTAGCGCTGGTCTGAGATTATTTGATAATTACGGTTAATTAGAACGCTGGTTTCTGATTATCTAAAATTAAGAAGAAATAGGAATTTATTCCAACGATGAATATTGTGAATGTGAATTGATTATTCTTTGTGGATTGATGAATGGTTATAAATCTCCAATGGTGAAAGTTGACTTTGATCAAGACTCGTTTCATTGATTTAATACAACTCGTTAATTTACATTGTTATTTGTTATAAGATTGATTTCGTTATAAACAAAACCCCCCAATCGTTATACGAAACATAAATTGTTGAATTGCACACTCTTCGTGAGATCGACCATTACTTCCATTACTACATTAGTTTTAGAGGTTTAATGACTATTTTTGGGTGCCTACGACAGCATACCAAATTTTGGCGCCGTTGCCGAATAGTGGTGTTAATTTGTTTTTGTGCTTCTTAATTGTTTATTTTATTTTTGAAAAAAGAAAAAAAATCATAATTTTCTAAGTTTTTAGGTATTTAATTTTTTTAGAATTTTTAGTATAGAATTGCCGTAGCAACACTCAATGTCGTAGACACCTTAGCTTACGAGAAGGTCAATCTTGGTGCTGAAATGCATCAACATTATCCTTATCCGAGGCATCTACCAAGGGGACGAGGTAGGGGC